>LIAE01007184.1:221683-252464 GCA_002287525.1 Diploscapter pachys
TTGTGAAAAAGAAAAAAAGATAAAGAAAAATGCCCTCTCCGAGTTTCGTTATCTTTTCCCAAATCCACAAAAGGAAGTGGCCTCGGCCAAAGGCAACCAATTGAGATTTGCCGAGAAATAGTGTGGGAAAAGGGTAGAATTTTAGAAAAGACACAAAGTGAAGAAAACTCTGCTCGTGAGCCCGATCTGGTGATGTGTTTCCGGTAAACTTTGCCCTTCGAATCAAACAACAAAACTCCAAAAGAGGAAGAAGAAATCCTATAAAATCTCCTTTATCCCATTTTGATAGAATGTGCTTTCTATATATAGAAAGTCACTTAGACTCTTGGAAGCGCTGAGAAATTTGCCAGAAAGCAATCGCAAAAATTTAGTATTGTTTCATTTCTCAGAACTCCTTTTCAAAGTTTATTCTTCTGATCGACCTTTTAGAGATCGTCTTTTCTGTCTGCTTTTCTGAGCTCCCTTCACGTTCTCTGCATCTCTGATCTCGTTTCTGTTAATTTGTATAGTCTTCGAATGCGAACTTGCAAAAGTGCACATTATTCGAGGATCTGACAAATCCCTGGATATATGAAATCCAGTTATATTTCATATATCCCCACCTACACGCACTACACCACAAGATAAGGTATCATTCTGAGCACATAAAGCCGTAAAAATATGGCAACAAAAGCGAAATAATAAAAATAATAATTTGGCAACTCGCTAAACCATTTTATATAAGACATCCAGATTTTATCGGATTACAGTATTAAAATATAAACTTTATGAAAAAATACATAATAAAACGATGTGAAAAGACGGCGCGCTGTGATCTTATAGAATTACAGCGAAAAAAGGAAAAATTGACCAAACATAGCGAATTTTGAAGATGAAAATCGAATATTCGAACATGGATGGATCTCAAAAATCTCAGAGCTATATAAAATCTGACATAAAAGCTGTGTCATAGAAATCGGAATATCTTCATCCAGAATTCATTCTTCTTCCAAATTTTCTATTGCCTTTCGAATAAATTCTGGACTCAATAATTGACTAGGACAACGATACTGTAATGACAAAATTAAAACTTTTCGAAAATTTCTTCCCATGAGAAAATACTTTCAACTTTTCTGAAAATGGAATTTTAGTTCAGGAAATACCGAGCGTATATCATTTGAATAAGATTTCTAAAAATTAAAATCTCTGCTCAGAAATGTTAGGGTAAGTAAAATGAAAATGAGGGGTGTTTTTTAAATTGGCTCTAACATGAATTTGATAAAATTTTCCAAAAGATAAAATGATCTAAATTGAACAGCGTCATTTCATTTGGAGATTCGGCCAGAACGATTGTAAACGAAGCTGCTCAAAATGTTTTCGGAATGAGTTTAGTTGGGCTGAATCACAGTGGGAAATGGCGAGGGCCGAACTATTTGCGGAAAATGGAAATTTTTCAAAAATTAGAAAAAATAAGAGAAAACAGAATTTGTAAGAGAAAGGAGACTTTGTCAGCGGGTTCGAGAAGTCTCGTGGAATGATTTCTGAGTTAAAGTGCGCCAAGTTTCAAGTTAACTGAATTGTTGCGAAAACAAATAAAAATCGATAAATACCGTTTTCAAATCGGGGTGGACAATTTTCGGGTAGAACATGTTTTTTCTGCGAATAAGACAACGAATTTTTCGAAGATTATTTCTTGAATCTTCAAAGACTCGAGATTCATTTTCCAAGGAATAACCTTCAGACATTATCGATTGAGTTTCTTCTCTTCAAAGGTGCAAATTGATAATGCCTTTTCTTCAAATTTATATATGAAGTTCGGCAACTCGAATGTAAAAATAATCTTAAAATTTAAAAAAAATGCAGAGAAAAATTAAAATCTAAGACGTTTTTCTTTCATGTAGTTGTTTGTTGCTCAACGCTTTACCGCTTAGCCATTTGACCAATTTGACCAATTCGGTAGTTGCTGTGTTCTCTCGTCAAACCTACTTCTTGACCTCGTTGGTTAGAATCTGGAAGAGCTCCTTATCGGCCAGACATCCGTCCACGAACTCCTTCAGCGTCAGTTCCTACAATTTACATGTCAAATTATCCAAATTGTCCTTACTCATCACTCTTCTCATTAGTTTCCTAGCAAGTTCCGCTGTGCATAATAGACAGAGTTCATCATTTTGGGCAATAGCTATATGACGGAGAGCATTATCAGTTTTTTTTTTTTAAATACCCTCCGCCATCTTATAAGTAAGATCTGTCATTTAATAGAATGCCCTCCGTCTGTCGTCATATAGTAACTGACATAATTTTGTCCTGGCTTTTTACTCATTTTTCTTTGCTCTTTTTGTTTCGCAGTATCATATTTGGGAAGTGGATGTAATCACTCTGACTGTGAAGTGATTTCTCAAAGTTCTCGATCTACCCCCGACCTACCTTGTCATTGTTGACGTCCATTTTCTCGAAGATCATCTTGGCGCGTTTCCTGGGCGAATCGTCAGCCGATTTGGTCACCTCCGGGCCGAGCATCTCGTAGATCGCCTGCAATTTTCAAATTCACTTTTTCGGAATTAGAAACGAAAGGCGAAAATTGTAGAATATTTTGAAAAGGACTAATTTGCGAAAATAAATCTCTCGAATTTCTCCAGAATGTTTATCTGAATATTTCAACATTAAGTCCGAGGGATAATCTAGGTCCGAGCTTGAAGGCGCCACCACCAAACTTCAAATTACGAAAGTCTGTTTAACAGAAAGACCAATTTTTGTTCAACGGAAAATCCAAATTTACAAGGGCCGAACCTCGCTCGAGCCTCGAGCTCCGGAGACCAAATTTCGAAATTTAACCTTTTTTAATTTACGCAAATCTCAAAATTATAGCTCAATCCGATCTTCTCTGGATTCCAATTCTCAACTTCGGGCCCTCAAAATCGCCAAAAATTGCACTATCAGGGAGAAAAATGAAAGCAATGGACGAAAAGATATTCTCGAAGCACTTGATCTCGAATTTTGGGAATAACTTTCTTTCTTAGACAAATTCGACAGAAAATGCGAGAGATGAGGTCAAATGGACCTACCCATGGAGGTTTCCAGCCTCCAAGGACCAGATTATCGGATTTACTTCCAAAAATGCTTTCGTCTTATTTCTACACAAAATCGGAGACCAGTTGTCAGGTGGATGTCAAAATGACTCATCTCACCTCCGCTCCTACCACCCACTAAGGCAAAATTTGAAAATTTCGAGGATTTTTTGGATCAGAGCTATTTAAATCTCTAGAACCTTTCTTTCCTTGATTAGACAAGCCGTACCTCGATAATTTTGATCATTTCCTTCTCATCGATGGTTCCATTTCCGTCGATGTCGTACATACGGAAGGCCCATTCCAGTTTCTGCTCGGGAGTACCCGAACTCGTCACGTTTATCGCCAACAAGAATTCCTGCAATTTCACGCCATTTTTCATCTTTTTCTTGAAATAAATTTTCCAAAGATGATGATTTATTCTTTTCATTAGTTGAATTCACACATCTTTCACACATGTGCGAGCGCCTTTCTAGTGGAAAAAATCGATAATGCTTCCAAGAACTTGATTTTTCTTTCTTTTCAAATTTAGGAAAATATTGATTTTTGTCAGGAATACCTTGAAATCAATGAATCCCGAATTGTCTGTGTCAAAGGTTCTAAATACGTGCTCGCAGAAGCCCTCGGCAGAACCTGAAATTCACAAAATCATTTTGTTAATTTTATTCGAAAAGTTTTGCACTAAACTTGTTATTTTCGGAAATCACATCCCTACCTCGTCGACATTTCGACGGAAATTGAATATTTTTCAGCAGTTTTTTTTTATCATTTTCTTTTCGATTTGATTACCTGATGGGAAGAAATCCTTGTAGACTTTGATGAATTGCTCCTTTGTCAAATGACCTTTTGGGCAGTCTTGCTGAAATTAAATCAATAAACGTTTTCAATCTTGTCTTCAAAGCAGAGATTTTTTCTCAAAATCAGATCTAGCGAGGACGTTCGTAAGAAAGCGTTTGCGGCCTACCTCAAAAAGTTGTTTTTTGTTTTAACAAATTTATATCTCGAGTATGGCTTGGAAAAAGATTTTCAACTTTACGAGGTGGAATCATTGTTGTGATTTCGCTTATGCGACCTACCCCTAGTGTAATTTTTCGTTAAGTACAAGTGCTTCCTATGTCCGTTCAAATTTTAAAAAAAATCCGACCTAAAATCATTCAGCCTCTAATTTCGTCTTCAAAACCCCCAAATAAATTCATTGGGTGGGCGATTTTCTTTATCTAGTCAGCAAAAAGTCGGCGAAATTGTGCAAAGTAGCCACTGAGGGTCACACATTTTTGATGAGGCATTCAAGAAAACTTCCTCCTTCTGTGTGGAGGAATGCGAGTTGAACAACGGCTGTGATATTCGAAAACTGTTCAGAATTTCATAGAGGACGCGTGCACGCAGTTGGTCTTTTATGGAAACGATTTGAGAGCGAATTTCAAAAGATTTTCAAAAATACGCCGGATTTTTCTACTAAAATTCAGTTAGGCATATTTCTGTGCACTCACCACAAATCCCTTGTACCATTCTTTGATCTGCTCCTCAGTGAAGTTGGTGTTCTTCTTGAGGAATTCCAAGTCTTCCTAAATCACCTTTTCATTGATAAAATTCATTTGAATAGAGATCTAATGAAGTCCATCTGAATACAGAGTTTCTATTGAAAATGAACAAGTTTTCCTTCTTTTCAAAAATGACTTTTTTTCTTTTACCTTGGAAAGTTTTGGCTTCGAGCCTTTGAGACCCATGTCGTTGTCCTTCTGCTAACGGACTGAATGAGAAGAGACAGGAATGGGGTATCGATCGGCCTTCAGAAGGAGTGAAGGACGCAGGAGCGAACCAACCGGAACCGGCTAATTGATTTCCTGAATCTCACAATTCATTTCGCTGGATTCTTTTGAAATCAACCTGATCCGGACAAATCAACTCTAGTATGCCGTATCTCAGCTGGATGATCGACCGCTCGTGGAGGGACGTAATGCTCGTCTCCAATCAACAAATGTACCAATGCGCACCCAGACAGGCTGCAGACGCTCACGAACGGACACGCACCTGAAATCAGGACATTTTTTGACAAACCATCGAAAGAAATGACGAATTCGACTTTGAACGCGAGAAAAGACGATAAATTAAACTTCACGAAACTTTCAAAGAAAAATCGAAGAATCAGAAAAGAAAGACAGAGATCAGTGATTATTTGTTAAAGGATACAAGGGGAAAGTCGTCTGGTGATATTGCACAAACACGATCGCCTTCGTTTTATCAATCGGTCCATAAAAGGAGTGCATAAAATGTGAATATTTTATGAGCGTGTGAGGGGAAAAACGAGAAATTTTGCCGTTTTTTCTGGGTTGGATGAAAAAATACAGAAATGGAAAGAGAAACGCAATAAAATTGTCCAATTGATTGAAGGAAAAGTGATATGAAAACGATAGAAAAACAACGAAGTGAATCGATAGATTGGAGGACAATTTAGTCAGTTTTTGAGAATGAATCAGAATGATCAAATTTTGATTTGTCTGAAAGAAATTCTAAACTAGTTCATATGACTAAATTTTCCGAAGACTTATCGAAAAATCAATTTCCTTATCGCTTCCTCCTTACTAAAATCCAATTAAAAGTGTTTGTAATCCTCATAAAATTCAGACTCCGAGCAGGAATTTCATTGCCCATTTCATAATTTCTCGTCTTTCATCGGGTCGTTAAGTCACAGGAGTCGTTCTGCAATGACGCAAGCAGAGGCCACAAAAAGCCATAGTAAAAATAAATCTAGCGCCTATTTTCAGGCTGGTTTGAATAAGTTTAGTTCTCGAGAATATTCAGCAAATCATCAAAAATTCCGAATTAACCAAGTATTCGTCGCAAATGTCGCCTCTCGTCCTTATCATTTCCTGATACATCTAGAGTTAATTTGAATTTCAAACAAGGTGAACCCGGAAAGTTTCGGAAGTGCGTCATCCAAAAGGGATAAATGAGGATTTGATAATTCTGGCTGAGAAGAGTTCGATTTTGAGAGAGCAAAAGATGCAGAGAAATTGATGACCGAAAATGGGAGATATGCTGAAGTGAGTGAAGCTGTAGAGACGGCAGTCTTCAAGCAGAAAGAGAGGGATGAAGAGATGGAGCAGAGAGGCAGAAAAGGGGGAGATTGAGAGTGGCAGAGAAAAAGAGAGATAAAGAGACAGCGCATACACAAGACATGTTAGGCAAATCGATAGCGGTCTGGGGGGCCTAGGGCCTGGCTTGAAAAGGGAGGGCCCGAGATATAGACCGAGGAGGAAAAGGGAAGGGAAGAGAAGGGAGGGAGCTACTTGCCTCTATAAGGAGGGAGCTCCTCTACTTCTGAAAGGGACTACGCCCACCTTTCGGCACAAGCTGAAGCTGAAGCAGAGGCAGAAGCAGAAGAAGCACGGGACCGCCAATGCACAACCAGCCAAATAAGGGCTAACAAAGCACTCCAAGAGGTCAAATATTCCTTCTCAAATCTCAGCCAATGTTCTGGGTTTATCCTCAAACGTGGGATGAGAAGATAAAAAGCCAGAACAATTGAGGACACCCCCCGTTATGTTCTCTCTCTCTCTGCCCGTAACTTTCATACTTCTTGCCTGAACCCTTTTAGATAGAATTCTCTTCGAGCTTCTGCCTTGTGCCTTTGTGGCTGTGTTGACCATATGCGATCATGCATGCAAATTCCCCTATTCAAGCATTCCAGTACTCCTCCCCGCTTCGTCTCTTTCCAGTCGAAACTACACGACAAATATGCGCAAAATCAACCTGATTTTTGAAAATCCGAACTACCACTAAAACTGAATTCGTCAAACATTCGGCAATATTCAAAAGAATTTCCAAATGGATTCGTCTTTAAACGACACAATGTTTTGGAAAGGGCGTGGAAAAAGTTCTCATGACTTTGCAAAAAAAACCACTACAAATCTGGGATATTCATAGACATATGGATAAAACGCTAAAAGGCTCCAAATTTCTAACGGAATCTCAATTACGATAAAAATTTCGATATCGTAACCTTTGGAGGATAGAAGATTTTTAATTCCTAAAAATTATTTGAAAAAATGGCGATTTCTGATCGCATTTCCCGCACCCACCCCCGACCCTCTATCGATTCCCCAAATCCCCCTTTTCCTGAAAGGCTCATTTTACGGAAAAGTCAAAAGGCCGTCGGCCGAGCGTATTTTCAGATTCGTGTAAGTAGATCCTTTGAAAATTTACGTCAGAAAGCAAATTTGTTCGAGTTCGAGAGAAAATCGAGTAAAATGAGTGCACCGATTTTAAGCGTCATTTTCGCGAGAAATGTTCGAAGAGCTAGGGACACTGGAAGCAGAGGAATAGGAGGCAACTTGGAGAGCTAGTGAAGCAGAAAAGTGGAAAAATAATGGGACGAATAATAAAGTTAGAGAACAGAGAAGTAGATAGAGATGCGGGGGATGTGAATGGATGGATGGGACTAGCCGGAGGGGATATAAGCTGACGAGGGAGTGAGGTGATTTAGGAGAGTGCAGACACACAGGCACTAGAGAAAAACTCTTTATCCCCTTTATCTCTGCAATCTCTCAATTATTCCCACTATCTTTCGCCTTCCAGAACATGGGCCCATCAAAACTTAGAGCGGGAAGAACAAAACAAAAGCACTGCACACATTGGGCTGATTATATTCCTCGAAAGTGATTTGATTAGGGAAAACGAGGAAAAATCGCTGTCTAGTGACTTATTCATAGCACATCGGGAACCGCCTGGAATCGAATTTTCGAAAAAAAGAAGATTTTCACCACTCTGAAATTCGATCGGCGACTAATTGTTTTGTTATCATGTTTGTCGAAAAGCATATAGAGAGGGTCAGATGACTTGCAAAAGGGAAGGCAAGGGGAAGGGTAAGCTGATCCTAAAAGCATTTTAGGAAAGGGTCCCGATAAAGAGGAAGGCAGATATTGGATAGAGAGATGGGGATAGGGAAGGGGGATATAAGAGGGCAGGCAATAAATGGGGAGGACTCGTGGCCTAACGCTGCCCAATATAGACATATAGACATCGGCATAAGCTTCGAGAGGACGCATTTCTTGGCCACATCCAGTTGCAGTATCAGAAAGTTACACTTCTTTTTAAATGTGCAATTATAATATGAAAAGTCCTCCATAATTATCTCGGCTCTTGAAGAGAGAGAATCGATTAAGCCACTCCTTCTCACAGGGCTTTAGCCTCTAAAACCAAGCAAACGCTGCCAATTTCAGCCCCCGAAATCTGCCCACTAACAGTTAGATTTTATGTCATATCATCCAAGTCGTACAAGGAAACAAGTGTAGGAGTCATATGCTGCAAATGCGCTCTGAGGATAGAGCAAGGGGTTTTGGTTACGTCTGCTAAATTCACATATCTCTCAAGGCTTGTGCGGGGCCCTGTCACACCAAATGATTTATCGAAGAAAAACATGGGGAAGTGATCGAATCAAATCAAATGATGAGAAGATAACACTTAGGAGCAGAAAAATGCAGGTATCTTCTGAAAGAAATATCATGTTTGGACCGACTTTCAAACTTTCCCCTCGAAATCGATAAAACGAACCAGAGTACAAAATGGCATAAAGTTTAATGCCAAAATGATAAGACCCCGACTAATCGCATACCGGCCATAATCCTATATAGACCGGCGATTCCTGTTTGCCAGAAAATAGTAACAAAATCCTTGGCTCCCCCAAAATTTCAAAAATTCACATGAATTGGAAATACTACAGTTTTTACGTGACCTTCCAGAAAATGAAGAGGCAAAAATTGTCAGAATGAAAGTGCGAAATTACACGCGAAAGTTATTGGGTTTCGAAAGAAAAGTAAATATGAATGACATCAGCAGTCGGCAGGGAAAGCTCTGTACAAAGTTGCTCAAAGAATTTTCTTCATATCTGCAGGAAAATGATAAAAGTAAAGTTAACCTGCAGATTTTTCCGGTCATAAACGTTGAGTTTGAGTCTTGAAAGCTCAAATGAAGCGGATATTTTTAGCTGTTTCCTAACAAAGATAAGGGCATGACGTTTGTCTGTTTTTGCGCATTTTATGTGCGCGAGAAAGCGCAAAAATTGAGTGAAAATCCTGAGGCAAAAAATCCAAAAAGAGAAGGGAAAGGGGATTTCGATCAGAAAACTCGCAAATTTCACGGCTAAGCACAGCAAAATAAGGAAATTGAAAATTTCAAGTAGAAGAGGAGATGCTCGGGACTCGGGACAGGACACATTCACAGGGGCACTTTATGGGGGAATGGGAGGAACGAGCAAAAATGACGATACAAAATGTCCTCTCATCATCGGGAAAATTGAAGGAAGATTCTAGATGGAACTTGTGATAAAATGATCAAATAAATTACCACTTGATTTAAATTTACGGGTTTATTCGGATAGGCTAGCCGGGTTTGCGTTTCTATCTGCGAACACACTTGTGAAGAAAAAGAGATCAAAGAAGAAAGAAAATCGTTAAAGCCCCAGTGGCACTCTGGCACATTTTGCGGAGAAAAAGAACTCAGGAAGTAAGTGAATGGAAAGGAGAAGGTTGGGTAATGAGATACGCAGAGAAGCAGAGTAATGATGAGGAGATATAGTGGATTAAAGATGCGAAGAAAAGGGGAAATAGTCGAGGGAAAAGGTAAAAGAAATATAGCAAAATCGGTTGGTGTTTTGAGCAGAAAAAGGCAGAGGAAAAGAGATGGGAATGCTGGGTGTCTTTTTCTCTGCGACTCTCTTCATTTCCTCTTACTATTTCCATTCTCTGTGCCCTCTCAAAACCGCGTCTATTTCGCCCCTTCCATGCCCGGTTTCGCGTCAGGTTCTAATGCGGCGCGGTCGCGCCCTCTGGGCGATAAGTTGGGCGATGCGGGCAGAATCGAGATTTTAAAAAATGCCCGAGGGTTTCGGGGGGATAAAGTGATTTTCGCGGCCCGAGCGACTAATCTCCCACGTAATATTCCACTCATAATCCCGACTGCCTGCCTGCCTGCTTCCCTGCCCGCGTGATGCTAGCCCCCGTAGGGCCGATTGTCGATTATATACCGACGAATTGCAAAATGAAAGCCAAATCCCCGACTTTGATCCCATCAGAGACATTTCAAATATTTCTGCCGGGTTTAAACATTTCATCTTTTGATGAAAGATAGTTTTGTATCTCAAAATGATAGCATGATGAATCAATTTCAATCCAACCCACACAAAATTGCATTTGAAATTCGAAAAAAAACGAGAAAATAGGTGAACTGGGGAAAACTTGAAAATGCGCGATTCGTTACGTTCAAAGGTAAGTGTCATTGAGATGAAATGATCCTATAGAAAAACCGAGAAAATGACTTTTTATTTTCCTACACAGATTCAAAGTTAAGGAATGTTTACTCACTTTTGGTAAAAATTTATCGAATTCTTCAAAGTCCAGAGTGCAAAATACCACTATTCCACAAGGGTCACAAAATTGCAGGATTTTTAATTAACGAGACTCCGCCAATTACGCGATAAATTGCATGCGCGTAAAATTTTTATTCGATTAGGAAAATTGTCGCTTTACTCCTTGGTTTTAGTGAAAACGAACTTTCGATTTTATCTTTCTGGCTCAAATTTATAATATCTAGAGAGATGTTCTTACTGATAGTTTCGCAAAAATGGATGGAATCTGAAAGTTCAAAGATCAATTGAAGGAGCTCATCCCCAACTAATATGGATTCTGTGTATTTTAGGGAAGGGGAAGGATTTACCGCCTGACTTTTCGAGTTTCCGTCAAAATGTCGTGACCCAAAAAGATTAGCTCTCTCGCATTCCAATTTTGTGCATGTCATACATTTCTGAGAACCAGCAACTCTGCACATTTTGATTATTCTCTTGTAGAAATGTCCAAATTTTGTGTCAAATTCAAAGAAAAGCGGGTTTAAACCAGATAAGGACCGAAAAAGCGTTGCTTGCGCACTGGGTTTAGACAGGACTGATTTTGATTTGGGTACCGGGTCTATGCGCTCTCGTCAATGCAGTTAGTCAGGCAGAAATGCACACTTACACATTATCTTTACGAGCCTTTAACGCTATAAATATGTTGGAAATGCTAGAAACAGTGAGGGAGTTGAAGAGAGCAAGAGATGCAAATTACGGAGAACCGCGAAGCGTTTTGCTGTTATCGTTTTGCATTGGAGTCTCGAATAGTTTTAGCTGATTAAAAATGCCTCAAAAGCAAATAATTAGGAGTTGGTAAGCGGATCAATTAGCAAAATCTCATTGATTTTTTTTAATTCCGCTTTTTCGAAGAAAAATCAAAGTCCGAAATTTTCCAAATTGCAATTCCTGAAATTATAGAAGGAAAAATGATTGATTATTTGTGAAGGGCTGATATTGGCTCGAGCGAAACTCAAACAATTCGTGAAATTTGCCCAAGTTTCTTGCCCATTTTGGGTAAATGTTTGCGTAGAAGGGAAAAGTGCTCGGGGCCGAGACAAACGCGCGTATCCGGTACCTGACAAATTATGCTGCACAAAGGTTCGGAGAAAATCTATCAGTCCATGCCGAAAGATAGGGGACGACACTTGGCTGGGATATTGTCAAACACAACTCCTCTATTTCTAATATGAGGAAACGACCCCAAAACTATTAGAGAAATAAAGTTTCTGAATAGAAAAATAAAGAAATGAAAGATCAAGAGAATTTTATCTACTGGTAAAAGATAAGAACTAATCGATAGAATAGTCCTGAGAATAAAGGGAAGAAAGATTTGAAGGGTTTGAGATCAAAGGAGATGTCTTTTCTATGAAATTCTACAGAAAATGGCTTTGTCAAAGAAGAAGCCACTTTCTAAAATATTCTATCGTCGTGTGACAACATGAAGGACTAAACTCAAAATACACGACATTTTCGGGTTACTCGTGGAAAGAGGAAACACCACTGCAAATGAGAGAGTCCACAGATGCAGAGAAATAGAGAAATAGTGCTGAAAATGCAGAGGGAAGGGGAGAAACTCATTTCACATCCAGAAGAATTCATACTTGATTTGCGAGAAAAACGGCTGATATGAGATGGAGCACGCAAGAAGAAATTTCTTTTAGAGAGGAAAGATTTTCGGGTGCAGGCAAGCACAACTTTGGGAAAATTGAGAAATCCTTGATGCGAGGCTATGCTCATTAGATTTGGTCAACAGAGCAGAAATCTTCCTCAATCAATGAAGAAATGAGCATTTTAGGTTAATTTTTACAAGTCCAGGAAAATGACTATACCAAATTTGCGAGAAAGTCCAGGTAGACTTCGATTAGCACGATTAGCTCGATTAGCAATTCCAGATTTGCGAATCCCGAATTCCGGCTAGCACTTCAGCACTTCAACTTGGCAAAAGAGCATCAGCCCATCCCTTTTCGGCCTTTCTGCCTCGGATTATGTTTCTCTTTTCACATTCTTAACTTGCGGGCCCATTTTCAACTGCTGGCTTTGGTATATTCCCATATCCTCTCTGCCCCTCTGCTTATATCCCTTGGGCCATATTCTCTCTTCCACTTTCTCCTTTCCTCACTTTGCTAAACCCCTAAGCTCACGAGCTTTCAAATATCCCTCCTCTATATCCCAGGGAGCATCCTTCAGGCAAAAGTTTGCTCCAAAATTGAAAATCGACTTTCCAGGAGATAAGACTCTAGTTTTTTTCAGGTCAAAACAGGAGATATTTTTACATATCAGCCGGACGAAAGATCATGTTTCAAATTTCGAAATAAAACCACAAAATGTCAGTAGAAAATGGTCGTAAAAGTGTGTGCGGGGAATGGCAAATAGCCCCGCAAATCACTCCTCCTTTGCTCTTTTGCGGGTTTAAATCGAGGATTAATTCTTCCGAGCAGCAGCTTTTGGCACGCGTCTCGAGGAGAATTGTATAAATTAATTCGGGACTCGCGTATTTAATTCCACTTTTAGCTATGATTTTTGTGAATAACGACGCGTAAACACTCATAAAAAATCTCCAAAACAGAGATTAAAAGTTTGGACCAGGGCCTGGTCGGAATCTGGACCTGGACCTGGTTTTTCAGGTCCAGGCCGGCATTTGAGCCAAACTTTTAATCCCTGCTCCAAAAGTTTCCATTTCTAAAAATATCTGTAAAAATTTACAAAAATCACATGTTGTGTATTGCGTATTCATTTTGGTGCCCCTAAAAATAATGGTGGATAGAAGTGTTTTGCAGACTTGAGGATGTGCTCCAACTTGTTTGAAAGAAGAGGAGACATTTTGCATTCGAGCGCAAACGACGGAAAGGCAAGACATTTTCGCATTTGGGCAGGTTCGACACAACTCGACGACTCACAATTCAATCTGTCCTCTCTGCACTCCCTTCACTATACACTCGAGACCTCTTCCTAAAGGAGCGTAGGAGTCTCTAGCAGCGTCTCTTTCATGATCAATTTCTTTCTAAATTTGTCTGATTCTTTCCGCCTCTCATTTTCTCCTGTCTCTTCTATTTTGCCTACTTTCATCCAATCATCGACCCGAAAATAAGAAAAAATCACCTAAATTCGTTTCAAGCTCCGAAAATCCCTATTCACACTACAAAAGATAGGCCTCGAAAACAGGATGGCATATATTTCGATAGCGCCATTTGAATGGACCATTTATATTCCCTCGAAGAAAGCGATGATTCAAAAAGGGGAATATGAATCACTGTCTGCATTGACTGCATTTGTGTGCAATGCACAGCATTCTAGCCATGACGAATCCAATTGAAATGCGCGTTTTGTCGTCGCTCATCTTTGAAAATATAAACCACTTTTCAAAGACATTTCTCATCTTTCAGCGATAATTTTCAAAAACCACGTGAAAGTTTAATTTTTGAGGATATTTTTGAAAGTTAGAGATAATGAGGACTGGGGAGATTTTAGAGAAAGAAATGGGCTTGCCTGACGAAAATTTTGCATGTGAAAGTGTATCCATAAGCGACCACAATGTATCACACAGCGTCTAGATTAGAGTGGGGTGAATTTGCCCAAAATGGGGATAGGGTTAAAGAAAAATAAAGACAACCAAAGAAGTAGACAAAATCTAGAGTGAATCAAAGAAGAAAAATATGCTTTAGGGGAAGGGTTGGTTCGTCGTTTTTCCGCGTCCAGCCTCTTTCAGTTTCCTTTATTCTATTTTGTCGAGTTTTCTTCTGAAAGGTCCTCTCCTAACAAATAAAAGGGGCGCGCGCTTCGCGGGCAGAAAATAAAAGAAGAAAAAACGGGGCAGAGGAAAGAGGGAAGAGGGACCTCTGCCTGCATTCGGAAAGGGAAGAGAGCAGGCAAATGCAGATGATTTTGTGTGTTGAGTTTCGACAAATCGGAAGCAGCACTGATAAAAGTGGAGTTTGGAAACTTTAAAAATCAGAACAAAAAGACCATAGCTAATTTCTTAGTGCTCAAATGCCAAAAATTCACGTAAACGACTGCAAATGTGCTCCGTTGCCAAGAGATGAGCTGAAGTCCGACGAAACAACAAAAGCTCAAAAATAATTCAAAATTCACCACCATTCACCACCGAAATGTCGTGCAACGAACTTCCATCTTTGAAAGTCCAACAAGAAAAAGCTAATAACATCGAAGAGTTGAGTCCATTTTAGAAAAATTTCAGACCCGGCCCTTTACAGGCAAGTCCTCAAGTTCAAGTATTAATAGATGAATGGATGAATTACATTTTGGCAAATGCCAGTCATTGGGAAAAGAGCCTCACAGAAGATAGGCAAATTTGGAGATTTGGGATGATTCAAAGTGACATTCGCTAGCAAAAATTTTCGAGCCTTGTTTCCCTACAAGAAGGGCAGAGTAATGGAATCAAGAAAGATGATTTAGGATTTTCTACAGAGGTTTCTTAGCCTAGAAGTTTCAGGGGGCGTTTTGTGTGTTTTATGTGGAGATTGTGATCAGGGTTTAACTGAGCGTCAATGAGCATACTTGCAACTTTTGTCAAAATTTGGTATCCGCACCCGACCCACTTCCAATATCAATGAAAATTTTGGACTTGCATTCATAAAAATCGCCAAACTTTCGCACTTCACGCAACTATAAATCAATGTAAGGAGGCCTCTTGTAAATCATTTTAGAGAGCGCAAACGAGTTCGCGAAAACCATATTCCGCTGTTATTTTTTGCTCAGGAAGATGCATTCTGGGGCGACTAGGACTTTTGATAAGAAACAAATAAAATAAAAGTTGATTTTGAACGAAAGAATCGGCATTTTCCGGACCCCAACATGAACGCATTTCGCAATACAAAACCCCGCGGCGATGCGCGGATGTGAATGTGTTCATGTGTTCGGCTTGATTTTTGGCACACAACCATTTCATTGGATTTATCACCGATCTAGATTGGGCCTTTTATGCCTTCGCGGTTTGAACATAACTCGCTTCCTATTTTAGAGGTCTCACACTACCACTTTTTATGCTCTGCCGCGTTTTGCAGAAGGGAGAGTTTGCGTTCTCTACCTCTAACAGTTTTTTACACTGTTAATTTAAAGAAGCTCGTCGCATTAATTTGTTTCGCGACTTTTTCAAATTTAAATTTAACTTTTTTTGTTTCAGTGCACTTTCTGAAGAACGACGAGAATGGCTGACAAACAGAGGCAGGGCGTCAACAAGAAAATGCAAGTCGAGGTTGGACAAAGTAAAAAATTTCTAAAAATCAAAGTTAATTTTTTCCAGGAAATGAAACATCGCTTGAAGGAAGGCGTCAAGTCACTGAACGAGAACTTCCTAGGCATTTTCAGAGCCGCCAAGGTGGGTCAAATTGCCTGTGGGGAATGAAGAGCGCAACCACTAAGTTGCAGATCGACAGCGGCAATCCGCAGCAGCAGGGTGGGAATCACGCAATGGGACAGGCAGGGCCCCGAGCCGCCACTAAAGAGGAAATGGCTGCGAGGGCTGCGCTCATGATTAGTCGCATTTCACAGTCCTTTGACCTGTCCGGCGTCAATTTTCCAGAAAATTTGGATAACTTTTTATTTTTTAATTATTTTAAAATGATTTTTCACCCAAATATTCCCGATATCTTATCAGAGAAAATTTTCAAAAAAATTAAAAATCAGAAAAAAAAACTATTTTTGAAGCAATTTCTAAAGGGTCTCGCCGGACTAAGAAAAGAGCAAAACACTGCATTTAGTGAAGGCCTTACAAGGAGTCATTTGCAGGTGAAAGCCTGCGACGATTTGAAGACGCTCACCAACGAAATGAGAGAATTCTTCATCGTCAACGACTTCGCTGTGGTCGATAGCGCTCTGCGCAAGTAGGTCAACTTACCGCATTACAGTAATCCTCCTTCTAATTTTATGATTTGAGCGCGGAAGCAGCGAGTGTGGCGAAATGTGAGGAAATGCAGGAAGTATACATCAATCTGCAGGCGGAAGTTGCAGACCTCATCACGAAGCTCGACGAGGAGCACAATGCGGTACAAAATTATCTTTTTTTAAGATTGCTAGTTTTTTCTTTAGAACTACAACTACAGCTGTTAGCCCAGCCCTCGACTCGAAATTTTATAGATTTCTATCGTTTTTATTTATTGTTATCAAAGTTGCAATTTCAATAAATGTTCAAAAAAGATTTCTATAGAAAGTCGGGAATTGTTAGCTTGAATAATTGGTCTCCTTCATGATCTCCAAGTTTCTTTGGTGCTCCAAAATTAAATCCTCCAAAATACACAAATGTTTTTCATCCAATCTTTCTTTAGCCTGAATTTTTCTATGAGCTTGTGGAAATTAGTGATTTTCAAACCTTTTCCGGGTCTGTGCTTTTAGCCACAATTTCATGTCCAACGCCAGCCATACTCACACCGACAACTAATGCGCAAAGAGGGAAAACACGGTGATAGGCCTCTTGCAGCTGAACTCGTTGTTGTGCCTGATTGCTGCATTCTGACTGACCTGTTCGAAAGTGTAAGGCAGAGGAATGTCGTCCTTCTGCAGGGCCTCTTCCAAATATGCATAAAATCGTTTGTTGTAGATTTCGGCTTTCGTCCTTCGTTCCTCGCCCCCAATCAGTCCTGTGTAGAGACGAGCCAAATCCACTGCCGCACAGCCGAAATAGCACGCCTGAAAATTTGAACTTTGAATATTTTTTTCCAAAAAGTAGCTTACCTGATAATCAATGAGCGCCTCGAGTCTCCAAGCATCCGGATTTTCGTTATTCCACAGCATGTTGCATATCCAGACGTCCCCATGGCATAGCACATTCGGTATTCCTGGAAATGCAGCAAAAAGTTTTTTTTGTAAAATCGAAAATTTAACCTAGAAGTTTATTAGTGTCCTCGACGAAATCCAGGTATTTCTGGTCCATTTCGAGGTAGATCCGAATGAGATCCTCGGAAACTTGCGGCCACTTTCCGGAAATGTTCTTCCTTATAGCCTCAATGAACCCGTCTTGGACCTGCAAAGAAATTTTTTCTTTAAAACTAAAAAAAAACCAACATTTTTCTCGAACAGAATCTTGAAGGGGCCGTTCCAAATTTGAGTGTTGAATTTGGATTTTTCCTCTTCGGAAAGCTTGTAGCCCGCGGCTTCAATATTGGCCAGGCTTCGGAGGACCTGAATTTAAAAATTTCGTCAATAATAATTTTACGCCGAAGCAAGTCCCTGGAAAAGCTTCTGAATACGTAATTTTTTACCTGATCAACTCCATGCTCTGGAACGTTGTCGCACATGTGCAGCTTGGCTGTGGGATGGACAAATTCCATGAGAATGTAGCCGACGGTCTCCACATTCGGACGCAGTCCAACGCTGATCACCTGAAACTTCGCTCTTCCTTGATTCCCAAGAAATGAATCCCACTTTAGGCATTGCAATTCCCTGAATTCGCTTCTCCTTCAGTTTCGAGAGCACGAGCGCTTCTGTATTGTGAATCTGAAAACAACAAATTGCTACCTCTGGAAAATAGAGCTCTATAATTCACAGCGGCACACGATCCTGTTCATCAACGAACGCAGGCCATGCCTTTTTTACTCCCAGAATGTGTATATCGTGAAGGAAGTATTCCAAAAACTTTTAAAATAATTCAAAAAATAGTGAACTGAAACTGATGACGCAGTTCTTATGAAGTTTTGTAAGATTTAGATTTGAGGAGTGGTTCAAGTTTATGTCTATCCGATCTAATTAATCTAATTGTTAGAATGACTCGAGGAGTAGATTACAGATCCTATGGGCCATCGCCGGTAGGAATTCCAGATTGCCGAAAATGAAACATTTCTAACCTTCATAGACTGCATGTTCAGCTTCTCGTCGCTGTCGTGCTTCCAGAGATTCCCAAAGCCCTTCTCTTCATTCTCTGACTTGACCTCTTTTTTCGGCGTTTCGAATTTTCTGGTCATCTGAAAGAAGTTTTATTTTCTATTTTCAAATTAAAAAATAAACCTTCAAAACGAATTTGTCGGGCAGGATTTGGTCGTCTTTCCTGACCCAATCTGGATGCAGGAGGCACATTTCTGAGGAGAATCCCTGGAATATTTCAAGATTAAAAGATGGCATTTTCAAATTTGAATTTATCGTACCTGCCCCTCGCCAAGTCGTTCGATGTGCCTGTTCTGTCCCAGTTCCGACTCTGTTCCATAGTGCCTCTGCAGGTCGGTCTCCACCAGTTTCCAAACTTCATCAGGAAGTGGCTTTAAGGAGGCCATTTTTCGGAAACTAAACAATTTCGGCAGAAATTAACAATACTCTCTTTATCAAGTCTCCTCTCCTTTTTATAGCTCCAGTCTAGGTGATATTGCACAACGTTGCTTCTCCCCTCTCGCGCTGCCCTTTCTCTCGTACTTCGATCTCTCCTCCTTTTCGCGTCGCTTTTACAAACAATGACGTTATTCGAAATTCTTGTTTACTATAACGTTTTTTCGAAATTTCTAAATTTTATTTTCTTCAGAAAATGTCATTCTACGTGCCTGGCGAGGTCATCAAATCGAGCCGTCTGCCTGGCGTCAGAATTCTAGGGTAAAAATTTTTAAAAAATTTAATAAAAATGAAAATTTCAGATACGGTTTGGAGAAGGCACCTGGCGGAGTGGGGTTTTGTGTGATGCAGCCGGGCGTTTTGCAGACGGACGACAAGCAGCAGGCCTGGATCAGCATTCATTCCAAAAGGTTGCAATTATTAAGAAAAAAGAATAAAATATACAAATTGCAGATACATTCCTCAACTTGGCGATCACGTAGTTGGAGTGGTGACGAGCAGAGTCGGGGAGCTGTACAAAGTCGACATCGGCAGTGCGGATCAGGCCTATGTGGGTTTTCCCTCAGCCTTATCCGTCATCTTCCGCCTTCCAGATCAGTTTCCTCTCGTTCGAAGGCGCCACGAAGCGGAACAGACCGAATCTGGGCGTGGGCGACGTGCTCTATGCACGGATCGTGAAGGCCTCGAGGCATCTCGAGCCAGAGCTCAGCTGTGTCGATGCCGAACTCAAGTCTAGGGGAATGGGCAAACTCGAGGATGGATTCGTTTTCAAAGTATTTTAAAATGTTATTATTTTATTTTATCCTTCAAAGATTTCAACGAACCACGCTCGCCGCCTGTTGCGTGCCTCCTGCCATCTGTTGAAGCTTATCGGAGAACAGATTCGATTCGAAATCGCTGTGGGAATCAACGGCAAGATCTGGATCAAGAGCGACGACTTGAACAAGGTTTTTTTTCAACTTTTTTTTTTAAATAGAAAAATTAAGACTATCAAAATCTACGAGTTGATAACGAAAGCTGAGTCAGTGCTCGATCAGGACGTTCAACACTTCGTTCACGTTACTTTGGTCTGTTTTTTTTTTTTTTTAATTTAATTTTGTTTAAATAATTTTCAGAAGCCTCCTTCCAAAGAGCAGTCGATGGACGTCGACAAACAAGAAGACGGCCAAATTGATGATTAAATTACTTGTTTTTATTTTAGTTCAAGTTCTTACGGGTTGCTTTGTTTTGTTTATTTATTTTGTTATTCCTTTCTTGTTTTGTTCGATTCAATAAATTTTAAGTTTTCTGAAAAAAAAAATCTTTTAAAAATTAAGCTTGAAGAATGCAGCTCATATTTAAAAACAAATTTTTTAAAAAATACAAAGTGAACGAAGTTTAGAAGAATGCGCTGCTCGCTCGCGTTCCTGTGTCAGAAATCCTATATTCAGGGCCAGTACAATGGTAACATACGGTACTTTTATTTTAAAAAAATGTTTAAAAAAAAAACCTTCCAGAGAATATTTCTACTACATCAGCCACGAGGGAATGCTCTTCCTGGACAACTCCAGGATGAAAAACTTTACAGCCGCTTATAAAGGTTTTTCTTGAATTTTCCCACTTTTAAATTTATTTATTACATTTAGACGTGAAATTCCTCAATTTCTTCTATAAACAGCTGCGAATGAACGAGTTCGATCGATACAAAGTGAGCTTTTCCTTTCAAAAATAAAAGACAAAGGGTATTTGAGGCTGTAGGTACTTTGTTACCAAAGAAAATAATGAATACTTCGTTATCAAACGCTATTTCTCCCCCTTTTTCATCTTTTCCCGCATTACCTCGCCTTTGGTAAAAAGTACTCATTATTTTCTTTGGTAACAAAGTACCTACAGCCGGTATTTGATTGTTTAATTACTTTGCATTAATTAAGGAGTTCCCATTTGTCTCCCTGTGCGGCAGAGAAAGAAACTACCTGCGCTGCGACGATCGCCCGATAGTCGTCACGGAGTTCGCCTCGAATCGACAGACGCTTCGTATCGGTCAGTCGCAGCTGCTCGTCCCCTTTCAGGTACTGAAATTTCAAAACTTAAAAAAAGATAAGAAATGCCCCGTATTTTCAGCCAGAAACCCTGCTGATGAAGCCGAACGGCCGGCTCTATCACAAAGCCGATTTCGCTGATCCCGCCCTCGTCAAATCCCGCCTGGCCGACGAGCTTTTCCCCCTCTTCGTGTTCGATAAATCCGGGTATCCCACCCATATCAATTGGGGCGGTAAAAGGGTTGGATTGATAAGGGGGCGGGGCGATTGAATCTTATCATTTTTGTGATCTTATAAGTTATTCTATCAATAAAACAAGTGCAAACGACACAAGATACCAAGCGTGTTAGTAAGCTACACTACTTCGAAAACGCGATAAAATATAGGACTTTTCAACGTCTTTTATTCCTCAAATAATAGCCTTAAATCAATCAACTCCGCACGATAGTTCCCCACTATTCCCATCTTTGGAAAATGCACTCGATTTTTGCGCTGTACTCTTTCCAAACACGGGAATATGGCTGCTTTCAAAATAATAATACAGGGCATGAAAAAGAAAGAGGAGGAGATGACAGATAGGATAAAAACTGCGGTGATTGATAAAGAAAGGATAATAATGAAACGAGTACAAGTTTCGAGCTAAAACGACAGAAAACATGATGATTTTTGGAAGAGAACGTACATTTCCCTAGCTTCTACAAAATTGTACACTTTCTTCCGATAAAAATCATTTGCAGAGATCTCTAAAGAGGGAGGAATTTCCAGAAAAGAATACAGCAATTCTTTTCAGAAAATCCACCACGTAACACGGGGAATAAATAAAAAGAAAATAATTTTCTTTAAAACAGGAAAAGTCTTAAAGGGGAAATCGTAGAAATCAAGTAGAGAAGACAGATGAATAAAACTACAAGAAAAAGAGGAGGAAAGGGAGAAATGGAATCGAGCTGGGGGATTTACTGGGATAAACTAAGATTTAGAGCTCGATTCAAATAGGTAAAATAATACAATAGAGCTTACTGGGGAAATAAAAAAAAAACAAGATAAAAAGTATGAAATCAATTCAATAGAATAAAACATGAAAACCGAATGGATAAGTGGGTCTGGGAAGTTTGAGTTGGTGTGGAACAAAGGGAAGGGGAGATAGGAAATAGGAGGAATCATTTAGCGTTGGAACTCTGAATGACAGGAACGGGATTGCCTCCATCGTAGCGGAAACGGGGATGCGCGTCGAAGGCCGGCAGAGTCGACATGATTATTCCCTGAAACGTTTCGACTTATTTCTGAAATCCGAATATCCTCAATATTGCCAACCTGAATGAGCCATTCGGACGAGACGACAGCAGCCCCAGCGTCCTGTACCTTCTGTCTAACTTCCTCTGTCGCAGAATTGTCTGTCACCATTATGTCCAGACTATGAGGCCCTGAACGTTCCAATTCTCGTCAATTTATTCGAAATGTTTCCTGAACTAACCAGTCTCAATAGCGTCAATGGAATCGAGAACGGTGGCTCCGAGCAGTCGAACGAGAGGCTGCCATATCTGCTGGAAAGACATGGTCTTTTCGTTGATGGGCAGATGCGTCGAGTGCACGAAGATCTTCTTGTCGTGCAAGAGCTGACCGCACATGTCTGGCGAGGGACTGGAACATATAACATATAGCATATTCTTTCTGTCATTGCTCTGACTATTCCTATCTATCGGTTTTATGACTTACAGAGAATAGGTCTTTCCATCGACAATCGAGACTCCGGCAGAGAGCAAGTAGGGCAAGTGGTCGATCAGTCTCTTCTTCTCCCTGCAGGCGTTAATCCACTTGTGGCTAACACAGGGCACGCACTTGGCCAGCGCGGTCAAGTACTTGTGCGTGCGGTAGTGCATGTCCGAAATCAGGAAGCCACAGTGCTGGGGGTGCGCATCGAATTGCTAAAATGAAAGACTTGTCATTTTTTAAACCTCTTTTTTTTAAAAATATTTTTCAACAACTTTGATTTTTTCTTCAAAAATGTAGTTCCCAAAAACTCGCATTTTTTCTCATTTTTTAAAAACGGATTTTTTGTCGGAAATTTGTATTTTTCGCTAACCGCGAAATCATCGAAGACGAGTCCGCCCTGCTCGAGAATGTACTCAGTCATGGCCTTCTTCTTGAAAGTGTTCGCATTCGCCTGCGCAGCCGGATCTGCATTCGCTGTCGAGCGCATTGCAGAAGTCAAAATAAACATCTGAAATTTGTATTTTTCGAAAAAAAAAAACAAATTATCTTCAGGAAGAGCATTTCTAAAGTC
The DNA here is from genome assembly GCA_002287525.1 of Diploscapter pachys. NCBI lineage: Eukaryota > Metazoa > Nematoda > Chromadorea > Rhabditida > Rhabditidae > Diploscapter > Diploscapter pachys. Next base: position 244,679 of record LIAE01007184.1, read on the forward strand.
ATCTTTAATATTTTTTTCTAATAAAGGACTATTCTATCTCATAACTTATGTTTTAGAAACCGTACGTAACTTATTTTGCATCAGATAAACTCTAATCAAGTTCTAGGCTAGTAGAGGATAGGGGATAGGGTAGGTTAGAGACGAGGTTGGGGCAAGACAAACACGCGTTTTGTGGAAGATAAGAAAAGATTGATTTTCTGAAAATATTCCACTGGATGGATGTTCGCTTTTCTTCTTTTTTCTTTTTCTTAAAAGGCCTACACAACTTGAAATTTCGATTTTTGGTCGAGAAATCTCTTCTGGACTCGATCTCTGCATTTTGCCCACCTTTCCAGCGAAGATCTTCTCCGACTCCTTGTGTTTGTTGGGGGATTTCTTGGCTGACGGTTGCTCGACTTCCATCTCTTCGTCCTGCATCTCCTCTTCAGCGCTGTCTACTTCTTTCTTAAAGGGACGTCCTGCAAATTTGTCTTTTTATATTTTCAAAGAAAATTGCCGAACCTCTCTTCTTTCCGCTTGACTGTGGCTGAATGGCAGGAGTTTTGGGAGTCGCATTCGAAGCAGATGGGGTAGTCGATTTGGCCACAGACGGTGTCATCTTTCTGGCTGATCCTCTGAAAAATAATATATTTAAAAAGTTGGAATTTTTCAATGTTCTCCGTACTTGGAAGTCTGTCTCGCCCCGGCGAGAGGAGTGCTGGTTTGAGAGACATCTGCACTGGCTGCTGCAGTCGTGCGAGAACGTCGCTTGTTACGGTCTTCGGTTGTCGAGATGTTCTCTACAAAAATGAGAATATTCGATCTATTGACTGACTAATTCTCCCTACCAGCAATGATGTCAGTCATTTCGTTCGACTTCAGTTTGATGTACTCCTTCCACTCGTGCATGTCCAGAGTCAGCTTCGTCCAGTGCACTCTGCAACAACCGAGATTTGCATAAACCCTTTAGACCTCAACAATTCCACTAACTCTTTGGGCTCTGGACTCTCGTCCTCATTCTCATTTTCAAGCTCGACCTCAAAAATGCTCTTCTCCCACTCGACTGCGGAGGCCGCATTGGGGCAGGCCAAGATACGCACGAATTGGGGCATTTCGTCGCCGTCGACCACGGCCAGACAGGTCTTGTCAGCCACGAGGGCGCGCAGCGGGATGATCGAGGCCGGAGGAGTCGGCTTCACGATCTGGTCTTCCAGGAAGTACACCTTGAAACGACCCAGTCCGTCGCGGCTGAAAATTCAAAGTTCATCTTCCTTTTCCAAATTGGTTTTTTTTTTTAATTCGTACTTGGCGACAATGATGGCCGGATAGTAAACCTTTCCGTAGAGGGCGAAGACGCGAGCACCAGGCGCGTGGGGAGCGTGCTCGTCTCCAGGATGATCGACGCTCCACTGCTCCTCTGCGTTCAGTTTGGGCGGCTCTAGAGCGGGCTCCTCGATTTTGGCTCTCTTCGCAGAACTCCCAGAACTGCTTTCCAGCTCCTCTCCAGCCCTGAAAGTCCATTCTCCTTTAATTCGTCAGAAAAGCTAGTCGTATTTTACTTCTTCTTCCTGCCCCTTTTGGGCTGTGCATCCTCGTCATCGTCCATGGAAGAATCAGCCTGTTTTGCAGAGGCGGACTTTCTGGGCGAGGGAGTGATCGTCGACTTGCGACGTCCCGGAGTCAGATCCGAAAGCGAGGCACTCTGGAAGAAAGAAAGGAGATGATTACTGTAGTTTTTCAGAGTGTTCATTTGATGTCTTTGATGTCATACCTGTCTGGCCTTAGGAATGAGGTCCCCGAGAGTGGCAACTCTCTGCTCTGCAGTCTTCTCTGTCTGCTGATATTTGGAGACCGAGTCCTCGCTGCTCTTGTTGCCCACTTTGCTGTACTTCACCTCGTTGAACGACTTCACATCGAACTGAAAGAAAACAAACGTTTTTTTTTCAAAAAGAAAAAGAAAAGGAAAAAATTACGTGAATGTTCTTGAGCATTTCGGGATGCTGATCGAATGCCTGATCGAGGCTGTAAGGATCCTCCTCGGAAGAGCCAGCAGCAGAGCCATCTGCCTTCTTGTCCTTTTCCTTCTTTGTAGAGGCAGGGGTCTTCTTGGCAGAGGAGGGTTGTTTCTTGCCGGACGCAGGTGTGACCGGCACTGATGCAGAAGAAGTGGATTCATCTTTTGCGGAAGCCGGCTTTCTGCCTGAAAATTATTTTTTTAGATTTATTTCTTTTTCACTTTCGCCAAGACTTCCCAAAATTCGACCCGCAAATCGATTCGCAGAAAAATAGCGTCATATTGAGAGAGAAAAAGATCACTATTTTTCTGTGGGTCGAGTTTTGAGAAGTCTGATTTTCACTGACCCGGAGTCTTCTTTGTCGCAGGAGTCGAAGCGGGAGTCTTCTTCTCTTCCTGTTTTTCTTCAGCCGCTTTCTGAAAATAAATCACTCTCGTTTTATTTATTTTTCATTTGTCTTACCCCTCTGGTGGATCGAGTCGATTTAGGAGGAGTGGCAGTTGCAGAGGGTGTGGCTTGTGGAGTTCCTTTCGCAGAAATGGGTGTGGCCTTTGTAGCAGATCTTCTGGTCTGTCTAGTGGACGTGGCCTCTTCCTTGTGTTCCTCTTCTTCCACGGGAGTTTTGGCCTTGATTGCCGATTTTCTGGTGGAGGCTGGGGTCGTTGAGGCAGAAGCAGACTTTTTCGTCGCAGCAGGAGTTCTGAAATTTTTTAATTATGTTTGGTGAAAAAAAAATTCAAATTTCTACAGTAAGTTTTCTTTCACTCTTCCGTACCCTTTAGGAGTTGGCTGTTTGGAGACAACCTTGACACTCTGTGGAGTAGCAGCTGCGGCCCCCCTCGTGGATCTGCGAGGAGGTGTCTTCTGTGCAGGCGACTCTGCCTCCTCCTCCTCTTCCGGCTGTTTCTCTGCACTTTTGTTCGCCTCTCCGTCCTCCGACTGCTTCTCATCCACTTCCAGTTCATCTTCCTGCAAATTGATTTATTTTTAAATCGTTTTTTCTGCAACTTACCGTTTCATCCTCATCGCCCTGTTTGCGGTCTTCTTTTTCGATCTCGGCAGTCGTCTCTGCAATGTCTGTATCCACCATCATTGGCTCTTCCTGCTCGAGTTTCTTCTCTTCGTCAATCTGATCCTCTTCTTGTCCATCCTCCTGTTCAGGCTCATCCTGGCTATCTTCCAGCAGGGCCTTAGCCTCTTCCATCTCTTCTTCTTCTTGCACATCCTGCACTGCGGCCGCCGGCTGATCCACTTTCTGAAAATAAAAAATCAAACTTTATTTCTTTTTTAAAATTTTACCTGAGTGGGAGAAGTGATTTCTTGTGTGGCAGGGACGACCTCGTCAGAATTCTTCTGCTCTGCCTGTGGCTGTTGCGGCTCCTCGAACCAGTCCTTATCCTTCTTGTCTCCAGAGCCCTCAGAGCCATCTGCATTCTCTTCTCTCTGCTCTGACTGCTCGGCCTGTGGATCCTCTGCTGCCTCTGGGTCCTTTTCCTCGATCTGGCCATTTCCATTTCCTCCATTGCTAACCTCGTCGGCAGACTCAGCCGCAGTCCCATTCTTGTTGCTTGATTCCTGCTCAGCTACTGCAGTCGTGTCCAGATCCTGAAAATTATTTCAGTTTTTTTTTTTCAATTTCAAATTATTTTAACTTGCGCTCCCACTTTTCAAAGGATTACTAAAGGCAGTGAGGGTACTCGGCCACTCTGCAAATCGGGTCTCGTACAAGCGCGGTCGCGTAGCAATCGGAAAAAAAACGCAGTCTAATTGATTACATCGTTGCCTTAACTGATCTCACCGCTGCTCTGTATCGGTTTCCTGAGTTCTTCGCATTTTTCGAATAGAAAAGTGATTTGCTGTTTTGTTCAATCAATTATGGATTTTTTTTCATTGGCTTTGAGAAGAAGGAATGCAAGTGATTTTTTGTTAATTTTACTTTTTCTCAATATTTTGCTTACCAAAGGTGCAGGAGCACTCATCCCGAAGAGCGACTTCTTCTGGAGCGAACTGCTGCCGAAGAGACTCATTCCTGTGCCGGTTAGACCGGTACCCGTTCCATTCGAGCCCTGCTCCAGTGCCTGTTCACTAGCTTCAGCCCCATTCCCATTGCTAGTTGAGGAGCTCTCATCCATTGCTGGCTTCTGCAATTTATAAAATTTAGCAAGCCATTTTTTAAATAAAAAAAACGATAGCTAAAATAAAAAGAAAATAAAGCTCTCGAAATTAAATATTCGCTTTCAAGGATCAAGCAAAAAATTGCAAAAGTTGATCAAATTTTAGTTTTTAACGAGTACGTTTGAAATTAAAAGGAGGTGTCTCTTAGAATCTGAAAGGTTTTCGAAACATTTCGAAGTTCCCCAGAAAAGCTGCAAAACTCCGTGCATCTGCACTCGAAAATGATCAAAATAATTCACTCTTTTTGTTCTCCTACAACAAAAAAAGCGGTCTTTTCGATCAATAATACAAATTCTTGAGTCCCCTTTGGAAATGCCTACTTCTCAGATGTTCGGGGACGACCACCTGCTAAAATCGATCCACTTTTCCTCATGAAAATTCGAAAAATTATCGATTGATTTGAAAAATGAGAGAGCACATTGAATGGAAATCAATTCAAAGTGGCTGCGAGAGTGAAGGGGGAGATAGCGCGGCTGCAGAGGGGAAAGAAGAGAAAGAGACAGTGAGCGCGCGGCGTAAATGCAGTGCGTAGCAGCAACGGCCTAAAAATTCTGCAATTAATCCAACTTCTTCTTGGAGCTTCTTTCTTTTTAAGAGATTTCCTTTTCCAATTTGCTGCTCACGAGACCCACCGTTATCCCGGGAATCTGTCGATGTCGAAATCTCGTTGAAATCTTTGATTTTTTGCTGGGAAATTTCGAAAATCGTCGATACTATTTTTTATCCGCTCTAAAACCCTTCTGGTTGATTATCAAATTGCCAACTTCAGGTAATCAGTTTGAAATGGCGAAAAAGATCAAGGTGCGCGCGACGTCCGTCAAGGATGTAGATCAGCACGAGGTCGTCAAGCAGATCGCTCACTTCCTCAAGAAATCCGGCAAAGTCAAGGCAAGTCCATAAAATTATAAACTTTTCTGGATAAAGAGATTTGTGATAATGCCTCTCCTGACCCTCTCGAAATATTGATTGAGGATAAGTTGATGTGTTTGCAGGTACCTGATTGGGCTGATGTGGTGAAGTTGGGAGTGAACCGTCAATTGGCCCCCGTCGACCCTGACTGGTACTTCGTCCGTGCTGCCTCCGTCGCTCGCCACCTCTACTTCCGAGCTCCCGTCGGTAAGAAGACATTAGAACGGGAGAATAGAAGAACGAGCACAATGTGCATGTTGCAGGAGTGGGCGCTCTGAAGATGGTCTACGGCGGAAAACTGCGTCGTGGCGTGCGCCCAAACCACTTCCAAACTGGCTCGGGGGCTGTGATTCGCAAGGCTCTGCAGACTCTGGAGGCCCTCAAATGGGTCGAGAAACACTCGGATGGAAAGGGCCGCGTTCTCTCCAAACAGGTAAGCGCATATGAGAGCATATTGCAGTGCCGCAAGGGAATACATAATCTGTTGCAGGGCCGCAAAGACCTCGACCGCATCGCAACCGAGCTCCGCAAGACGCAGCGACCCGTCGTTGACATCGCCAATCTCTAAGCCTCGAAATGTCCTCTACAATTATTGGTTATTCATTTTTGTTGTTCCTTTTCATAAACTCATAAATTGTTTTCTGTAAAAATTTTATTCTTTCTTCTTGCACAAAATGGAGCATCTCAGAATTATCGAGTAAAATCAAACAAACAAATCGAAAGTACGGTTTCGAGAAATCAAACAAGAAAATACCTGTCTATGGTAAGTTCGGAATATGAATAACAACACTGATAAAAGGGGATCTGAATGGCCCAAATTTTAAAAAATCGTTTCAGACCATTTCTTTGGCTAAAAGAACATCCGAAAGATCAACAATCAAGCGACAACAAATGAAAATTTAGAGGATACAATAATTTAATTTTTAAAGGAAGAAATAAAGCAAATTGTCCTGGATTCGAATCTGAGCTTATTTTAAAAAATGTAAGACACTAGGCAACACTTTTGCGCATAACTGTGACAGAGTTTTCGATGATTCGCTGTGACTTGGAAATGACGAAGAAGAAGATGTAGAGATAGACCAGGACGACGGTAGCGATGACCAGCTCGAAGATAGCGGGCTTGACACGCTCTGCCAGGACGCGAGTCTTCGTCACTCCCCACACGCGCACTTCCTGCAGGTCCACAGGCATCGTCGTCGTCTCAAAATTTAACTGTTACGGTAATCCTCAAGAAAATATCATTTTACCACAGCGTAAATCCTCGCAGCAGCGGCAATGTTCTGTGCGACAATTCCAGTGGCCTCGGGGTCGGCAAGTGAGCGGGGCTTCGTGGCAAATTGACGAATGTAATGAGCCACTCTGCAAAGTGATAATGCAAAACTACAGAAATTTCGTTTCCTCTTGCCAACCTGTGTTTATCGACCGAGTTCTTGGAGAGCATCTGCGTGTCCGCAGTCACTCGCTTATCCTGGCTGTCGCTATTCGCCCCACTGCCTGCTTGAGTCAGAGGCATCATGTAACCGAGCACTGCCTCGGCGATGATCCTGAATTATTTCAATTTCTAGCTTATTAGAATTTTATAAGTGTTTATTTCTACCTGATATTGCCCATCAAAGAGTTGACGTCAACAGTGCTCGGCGTGTCGAGCAGCGACTTTCTCGAGTCCTGGTCCGAGGTCTCCAATCTGGACAGCGTCACTGCAGGCATTCTTCTGACGTTGAATCTCTCGTGCTCCCAGGACATCAAGGGGGCGCCCAGATTGATTTTCTTCGTCACCAACTCGATACTTTTGTTCGGAGAAGCAGCCTGAAAAATTATTTTATTCTTTGTTTTATTTTTAAAGGAAAAACCTTAAGTCTTTTCAAGAGTTGTCCTGCAGCCGACTCGTCAGAGGGAGCCTTCGAAGCGTGCATTCGCAAAGGCCCCACTCCTCCCACAGTATCCAGACAGATCGCGACTTCAAGCTTTTCATCTGAAAATTCGAAATTGTATTTTATTATTTAAAAAGATATACCATTCGCTTGAGAGGCCTCTTGGAAATCATCAATGAACTGTCTCGCGCCCTGGTAGTTGTACTTGCCTCCCGCAGTCCACACGAATACCTGCAGTAATCCTTCTTTAGTGTGAAGCTACAGTAATACTCCTACCAAATTGTATTGCGGTTTGGTGGATGGCTTGTCGTAGAAAGGGCTCAGAATGGCGAGCAATTCGAGCAGAGCCACGATTCCACTTCCATTAGAATCCGATCCAACTGCCACGCCCTGGAAAAAAAACACATTTTGATTTCACTTGAATTTCTTCTTACCGGAAAAGCAGCGTGACTGTCGTAGTGAGCCACGAACGCGATTGTGGGGGAGGAACGCTCTCCGCTGCCGAGACGAGCCTTCAAACAATTTTTGTCTGAAAAAAAACAAAGAGGGAACTAACAATGATGTTGTTGGGCTTGTAGTTGAGAACGTCAGCGGGCTGAGAGTCGACCGAAGTGAATTGGAAGGTGTTGGCTGTGAGCGAGTGCAGCAGCTGGGCCGTGGCTGTTGCGGTCGAGTCGCCTGTCGATTCGATGTCAGACAGAATCGAAGGAACCTGCAACAGATACAGTAATCCTCAACACACAACTACAACTACAGTAAACCCTCTTACGTTGCTTGTGGAGGGCGAAACATAGACCGTCAAGTCTGTCTTCTCGTTGAGGAAACGCTTCTCCATGT
>LIAE01007184.1:252554-264589 GCA_002287525.1 Diploscapter pachys
GCCATTTTTGCAAACTCATACTGTAGCCTAATTCTTTGCTCACCGACGCAGCGTTTTCGAGTCCAGAGACACTGCCTCGTAGTGTATTTTGTAGTTCTGACTGCCATACAGATTCCCACTCAATTCACACTGAAAATGATGAATTATGCAGGGAAATGGCAGAAATTAGCAGAGAAATGACAGAACGATGACTGTACCTGGTGCATTCGATAGGCCAGAAATTCCAGCTCGACTTTATCTCCAAGTTGCTGGCTCCCAGCCACCTGGAAAGATTAAAATATTTCAAATTACAGTATTTTCTTCTTCAAGATACAATTTGATGAGTTTTAAGAGGAGCAGAAGACTTACGACGCAAAATGACATGAGGAAGGACAGCGAAATGATCGCGAAGGGGTTCCGCAGCAGTTCCAGCAGCTCTTCCTGCATTTTGAATCTGAAAATAGGGGAATTGATCAGGAAAATCCGAAATTAATCCGAGAAAGGCAGAAAGTCGAAGGAAGGAGTTACTCGTAAAGAGAGGGCGAGACAGAGAGGTGAAGCTCGCAAACTGATAAAGTGGTGAAAATATGTTTTTTTTTCGCTTGATTTTTCATTTTTTAAAAGTGATTTGAAATGACAGTCAACTTCAAATCGAAGTTCCTGCTCGAGGCTGGACAGAAACTTTCAGGTGAGAGAGCATCTCTCTTTCTCTGCTCCACGCGCGCTTTCTTTTTCTTCCTTTTATGGTCCACCTAATTTCCGGGAGATACGGAAATTGAAATTAGAGAAAGGAAAGAATGCACTCGCGGAGAAGAGAAAGAGACACTCTCATCCGGAAATTTTCATCCAGCCCTGTTACTGCCACTGCTAATTGCTTTATGAATAACTCGATCATTTACAGCCGTTCAATGGCCTTCAAAGCCTCGCAATTTCTATTCCACGGAAGTGGCGTCCCCCCAGCTTCTAAGTGTTTGTCTCATCAGGTAAAATCAAGTTTCAGAAATGAAAAATGCTACAGAGTTTTTTCAGGCTCTCCAACTCAACTGCTTCATTCAAAAAGTCGACTCTGGACTTTACAGGTATTTCCTAGTTTTTGGGCACAATTATTTTTTCCTGAAAATGACAAGATTTCTAAAAACGACATGTTGAATTCATTCGACTTTTCTACAAAAATTCCTCAAAGACGAGTTTCAAGACTACAGTAATCCCCTTTTGTATTGCAGTTTGCTGCCACTCGGTCAATTAGTCATCGACCGCATAAATCGACTCATCGAGGATGAATTCAGCAGGATCGGAGCTCTGGTTTCCATTTTACAAATATGAAACTTATCTGAATCATTAATCGTTCAGAGAATTTCTGTCCCAATTCTCGGCCCGAAGAAGCTGTGGGATGAAACCGAGCGATGGGATGCAATGGGGAAGGAGCTATTCCAACTCAGTGACAGAGGAAAGAATCCCTTCTGTTTGCAGGTTTGTCAAGGTTAACATTTTGAAAAATGATTAAAATTCTGCAAGTTTTAGCCGACTGCAGAAGAAATGGTCACTTCGCTCGTTCGCAATCTGCCCTCGTTGCGAGTCGCGTCTCTGCCTCTGCTGCTCTATCAAACAACCGAGAAATTCAGAGATGAAAGAAATCCAAGGTAAAGAAAAATAACTTGGAGAAAACGTTTTTTTTGTCCCAGGTTTGGTCTAATCCGAGGTCGTCAATTCCTGATGAACGACATGTATTCCTTCGACGTGGATGTGGACTCCTGTCAGAAGACGTACAGCCTCGTCACCAGTGCGTATAGACGAATCTTCAAGGACGCTCTGCAATTGGAAATACGTACGGTAGTTGCTCTAACCAAAAATATTCCAAAAGTTCCATTGCAGGTCGTTTCCGATCCTGGTGTTCATGGAGGCGCAATTTCACATGAATATCACCTGGAGAATAACTTGGAAGAAGACAAGATTTCTTACTGTAGCAGGTGAAAGATAAAGCAAGTCTAGGAAAATTTCAAAGTCTTTTGAGATGTGAAATCGGCCACAAACCCGGGGAGACAGATCCACAATGCTCTCATTCGGAATTGCAGGAAATGAGCTCGATTGAAATAGCCCACACTTTTCAACTGGGCACTCGATATGCACAGGCCTTCAAGGCATTCGTTCCTGGCACTCAGAGACCTCTCGAAATGGGCTGTTATGGAATTGGAGTTAGCAGGTCGGTTTATTTTATCCTTTAAATTTATTTTTGGAAGGGATTTTCAGGCTGTTACCGGCCTGTGTCGATGCCTTGTCGATCGATGTCAAAGCGATCCGTCTGCCGAACAAAATCGTTCCATTTGACGCTGCGATTATAATGGCTTCGAAGGTTCTTTTCATTTTTTCTCTAAAAATGCAAGTGCTGAAATTTCAGTTGAGCTCTGATCCAACAGCCCTGTCCTTATGTGAAGAATTGCAATCAGCGCTGCAAGCCAGGAACATGACCGTGCTGCTCCACGACATGCACAAAATGTCTGTGGGGGACAGACTTTACGATCTCAATCGAATCGGAATTCCGAGGATATTCGTGCTCGCCAACGTCACAAAGAGATCTTTCTCTACAGAGGTAATACTTTTTCTTTTTTTTGAAAGGTATGGTTTTCTATTGATTGTTTACCACATAGTGCAGAGTCCTTTTGTAAGTCAATCTTTCAACGTGTTTCTATTGGAAAGAGGCGTAAAAATGTGTTATTCCTGTGAATGTATTTGCACAAGACTCTGCATGCATGCATGCAGAAGGAGAGAAAGTAAAAGTGATGATAAGGCAAGAGGTGGTATTAAAGCAGAGCACATGCAGAGAAAATGGAAAACACATCATTTGACGCTGACTTTATTAGGCAAAATTTACAATGCTAAACATTTCCTTCAAAGCATAGTCTATTTCCCTGTTTTCAGACTCCACTCATCGAATTCTTCTCTGCAGAGCCGAGAACATCGAATCTCACAGAGAAAGGCAGCCTCCCACTCGAACAAATCGTTCAACTCCTAGACGAATAGTTTTTTTTCTAGAGCTTCATAGATATTTTAGGACTGTTTCTTGTTGAAGATTGTTGTTGGTTTTTAAATAAAGTTTGTAAAAATTGAAGTTTTTTTCTTGTTAAAAAACGTATGGTTTTGGCCATAAATGATATCTTTCTGAAAAATTACGAAAATGTCAATTTTTTTGTTGTAGATCGAGCTGAGTGCTGTGGGCAGATCGGGTGAGGTGCGACTCGACATGGTCACTATCACATCGGGGACTGATCGAGATCATAGAAACAGGGACAGAAGCGAGAAGAATGGGACGATTGGGTCGAGCAATGCAGAGCGACACAAATCAAGTAAGACATCTAGGGCTCCTAGAAAGAGGCACCAGGACACCGGGACACCAGTTAGAAAAAGGCACCACTTTTTTTCTTTTCTTCTCTTGCTTCCTCATACTATTTCTTAGAAAAGGTGGTGCCTTTTTCTATGAGCCGACATCTAGGCATATGTTGAATTTATACAATTCCTTCCTTTTCAATGATTAATTAATTATGTCTCTTTGAGATGGACTCGAACTGCGTGTGCTGACACTCAACATGTGGTGTCTATCTCAGCCCTGGCCTGTGGGCAGCAAGGACAGGAAGCATCGACTAAAACGACTCGCAGAGGCTCTGCTCATCGAGGAGTACGACATTGTCGGCCTTCAGGTATTCGATCTATTTCATCTTCTCTGTACATTTTAGCTGAATTGCAGGAAATCTGGAAAGAAGGCGACTATCTCAATCTGGTAGATCAGTTGAAGGACGTCTACAAATTCCACCACTATTTCCACTCAGGCTGGACGGGCAGTGGGGTCTGTATTCTCTCTCGACATCCCATTGTTTCCACACTCACTCACAGGTTCATTTTCTTCTTCAGTTCCGAATGTTCCAATTGAAATGTATGTGTTCAGATATTCTCTGAATGGATTCGCTCACCACGTTCATAGAGGCGATTGGTTCGGAGGAAAGGTTTGATTTTTTGTTTAAAATAAAGAGACAAATTTAGGAGAATGAATTCAGGTAGTCGGAATGGTGGAATTGGAAATTGGCGATTGTCGCGTGAATTTCTACTCGACGCATCTGCACGCGGAGTACAACAGGGAAAACGACTTGTATTTACCACACAGGTTGAGAGAATGATTAAAAGAAGACTTACATTGTGTTGTTTTGTTGCAGAACTGCGCAAGCATTCGAGTTGAGTCAATTCGTGCGCCACACAGCACACGGGGCAGATGCCGTCATCGTCGTTGGCGATCTGAATCTCGAGCCTGTCGACTTGGGATATAGGTGAGCATATTATAAACCTAGTCATCTTATCACTCTTTCAATTGATACAAATTGCAGAATAATTCTGGCTCAAGCAGAATTGCTGGATGCGTGGAGGCTGAGTCACGAAGCAGAATACTCTGGTGCAGACATGGACCTGGCCAGATGCAGAGGAGTGGGCAGGGGTGGCACTTCAGACCGACCTGACAATTCATACTCTTCTATTCTCAGACAACGAACTGTAAGAGTTTATAACTTTTTACCCTTTACCCCCTTTGTTTTCAATGTTCAAAGAGAATGCAAATTGCAGGACGAAAGCAAGCGCATCGACTACATCTTGTTCAAAAGCGGTCGAATGAACATGTCTCTCGAAGAATGCGAAATCACTATGAATAAGGTATTCTCTTCAATCTTTTTCACTTTTGAACAGATCTAGAGAGGATGATCGTCAAAACCCATTTGCCCAAAGATACTGGGGGATAGGTTGCAAATTTATATCTCTAACTTATCATTAGCCAAACATTCACATTTACGGCCTGGTGTCATAACTATAATTTTGCTCTTGCGACCTGCCCCCTAGTTTCTTTTCGTCTGGCGAAAGTACTCCATAAGTCTGCTTTTGAAGCAAAAATATATCTTTTTCTTCTATCACTCCACTTTTTCTTCACTTTGAAAGAATGCACACGTTTTCATTTCAGATTCCTGGAGAAGAGATCAACTATTCTGATCATGTCGGTGTGCACGCCCGATTCTTGATTGATGACACGCACAGACAGGTACAAATTCGATGAAAGCAATGAAAATAATGCAAAAGGATAAATGGAGTGAAGAATGTTGTGACTTTAGGTGAGTCAACACGCAGAACCACACAGGCCTTTGCTGATCGAGGCGATTGGCTACGTGGCAGGCGGACAGAGACGCGCTCGCACAGACAGACTCCTCTTCTTCTGTTCGGCTGCTGTTCTTTTCTCCTGCGTCCTCGTTTCTGTCTTCTTCGAGCCAAACAATGCCATCCTCTCTATGGGATTGGCCATTACAAGGTAAACAAGCACTTTCACTTTATCACTTGGTTTGTAGAAGAAAATATAATGAGGCAGAGTTTAAAACTTATTCCTCGGCATATCAATCTTGCAAAAATTAAAAGTCATTCATTTTGTTCGGCTGAATTTAGCGAATATAAACGAAGAAAGAAGATAACCGTTTTTTTTTCTCTAGATTCGTTTTGACTGTGATCGCTGTGTTCTGCATCTGGTACGGACTGATAGGCTTGACTTTGGAATTGAAATCGCTCAAAGCTGCAAAGCAATCCATGCAACAACTGCTTAACGATTAAATGCTTTAATTTTGAATAGAACGAATCTAAATGACGTTTTCTTTTTATCAGCTCATTTATATCAATCTTATCAAAGTCTCAAGTTGTTTTCTTTCTACTAGACAAAAGCTAAATGGCCAAATGACCAACTAGTACTGTGAATTTTAATTAGCTTTTTATCTTCTACAGATTCAAACTCAACGAATGTACGGATGATATATTTATTCCCTCTGAAAAATGTGAATAATTTAGTAGTATACTTTGAAAATTCTATCTATCAGAGAAGCAAAAATTTTTATCTAAGTTTTTTGGATCCCGATTTTTTCTTCAAATTTCTAAGGCTTGGAAAAGAAGCACGGTGATTGTGATTTATTAATTCTCGTCATCACAGAAATTATTGTTTCCTTTATTATTTTTCCCGAGTTTGATCAACTTGATATATGGAACACGATAATTTGAATTATAGAGAAACCTTTAGAATAATAAAGATTTGGAATTAAAAAAAAATGTATCAGGAATGAAGACTTAATACGAAAAATATCTACGAAATATTAAATCTCATGCTCCAAAGACAAAACAACACTTGTGGAGAGGGATTACGAAAGACTTAGACAGATGAAGAGATAACAAAGAATACAGACATAGGGAAAATAGTGAGTAGAAGAAGGATGAAATAGAAAAGAGCAGACAAGCAGCGTGCAAAATAAGCACCACATTCTCGATTCTCCTGTTCTCTATTCATTGATTCAATGTGATATTATTCCATCAACTCGCTCAATCGATATTCCCTCATCAGCATTCGAATTCATCAGTTCTGATAATCTAAACAATTCTCTAAGTCTATGAAATGTCGCTTCGCGACACTTGGGAGCGATTTTATGCTTGGCTCAAGAACAATGCAGATTCCAACTCCGTCTCCTATTCACGATTCGGACTTCCAGGTTAATTGTTGAAGACTCTGTCAGATTAGCAGATTAGTAAACTTTGACCATTTAAAGGAGACGAAGTGGATGATCGACCTCCGCCCACGCAAATTCATGTGGCCGAATTCAAAGAAGACGCCCCTCCATTCATGATTTTCGGAGTCCACTCCATCAAAGCTGCAGTGGTAGACATTGGATGAGTTGGATGAAATACATCAAGATCTCATCTTTAGATCACAGCAGGCATAGGCATCTCCATCACTGTGTTCATATTCCTGAGTATATTCTTCGAGTTTGACTGGTACAACAACAAGAAAGGCATCGATATAAGTGTGCTGGGTGAGTTATTGAATTATCGCACTTTATTTTGATAGAATGTCCCTTGATTGCTTCATTTAGTCGGCCTCGTGCTGTTTTTGCTGGTTGGAGTGGCGATTCACTGGCAAATTGTACGCGGCGTGAAACACACGCAGCCGCAAAGTCTCGTGCCATTCATCATCATCTACAGCATCATGATTCTCTCAGAGCTGCTCTTCCTCATTCTCTCCCTCAACCAATGGGTCGTTGTTACTTACATTCAACAGGTCGAACAGTTCTATCACTTGGTCAGAATTATCACGATTATACTCTCCATTGTCCTCTCCTTTAGAAAAAGACATAAATTTAAGCGTGCCTTATTCCTGACTGTTATGTTCATGGTGGTGATCGCCGTGCAACTGGCCATGCTCTTCTCTGTCATACGGTATTTTATCAATCATTTTCTTTAATTCTTTAAATGGAGAGTTTCTAGATGTCGAAATTATCTCGAGAAGAAGTCCATTCACGAGATGGAAATGCGCATTGCTGAGAGAGCTGTAAGCAGAAATGACCAAGTCCTGAAAATGTGACTGAGTTTTAGAAAATCGAAAGTCCCGGGCTGAAGATTGTAGTTGGTGGTTCGTTGCCGCCTCCACACACTTCAGTGGCTGATTCGACGATCATCAGCTCTCCAAACAGAACAGAATTCCCGACCAACCAAAATCCAGCTTAGATACTAGCTATTGTCAATGACCGACAGGGCTGTACGAACTCGAACTCGCCGCGAGTTAAAGCCGAATTCGAGTTCGGTTTTTTTTGTTTCAAACTCTGTACATCCCTGATGATCGATTACTTGAGACGAGGGAAACGAGACGCAATTATGATACACGGGTGTTAGCGCGTTGTTTGCAACAAACGTTACGCTATTACATAATATTCAAGAAATGAGTCAGACGACTATTTATGCATACGCGATGCACATTTAGCATATTCGAATTTGTGCATCACTTACTTCGTCTCAAGTTATCGGTCATCGACAATACTTAGATTGTTTCAATTCGAAACAACATATTTGTAAGTACGAAATTGTCAGTTTCAAACGAGCACTTGCCATAATAAATGAATTTATGACTTGAAACAGGTGTTTCAAAATGAATCAAAGCTTGTTGGTTTGTAGCCTGCAATGCTTCAACTACAAAATAAAATAGAGATTAATTCAATCAAATGAGTGAATGATCCATCTCTGAGGCATTCACTTTGAGAAGGAAGCCGGCTGGGCAATAAGTAGAATTAGCAGAGAAGACGAGTGATAAGGTGATAAGGAAGGGAGGAGCGGTTAGATGAAAGGGGGAAGAGGAAGGGGCACGACAGAAGAAGAGAGGAAGGAGACTTTGCCCATGCCGCCTGGGGCAAGGCAAAGGGAACCGTCAAAGGGAAAATAGACAGGAAAGAAGTCAGACAGACAAAGACAAGAGGTAAAGCACTAGATTGAGGGGCTGGGGGCTTGATAATTTGATAGATAATTACTCCTCGTCTCCTCGACAGGTCATTCAATAGAATTGCACTTCGCAAGGAGCTATGCCCGAACAATTCAAGTATTTCCGTCCTTGGGAGGACTCCACACCATCTCAGTCAACGTCCATCGTACTCTCCACTTCGTCAAGCTCACCTCAATCCTCTACGACATTCCACAAGAGAATCTGCGTCAGATGTAAATGTCCCAATTGCGTATTACGGTAATTTTCATAGGTTTGACTAAAGACAGGATATTTTCTTTTAGACAACTGAATGGAAGGAATTCAAGTGTTCAAATAGTTGGCCACAAATGTCATTACGAAAATTGTGGGAAAACATATCAAAAGACGTCTCATTTGAAGGCCCACATACGGTATTTCAGCCATGACTTTAGAAAATGTAATGCAGAAATGTAGAACTCATGTTCAGAAGTTGCCATCAAAACTATCGTCCTTTTGTATGCAAGTGGCTGAATTGTGGAAAGTCGTTTGCCAGAAGCGATCAACTGCAGAGGCATTTGAGGTTGTCGTTTGTGTTGTTTCGAGAATCGAGACAAAATTGGAACATTTGTTCTTGAAGTCATAAACACTTAGGTCATTTAGGTGTCATACCGGAGAACGAAAGCATGTCTGCAGAGACTGCTTCGAGTCATTCACTCGCTCGGATCATCTCAAACAGCACGCAAAAGTCAATCACCCTCCAGTCATCTTTGTCAGTCATATAGAGAACGATCGTCAGACATCTCACACCATCTACCTTTCTTAATAGTTCCCTTCACAATTCTATGCATCTAAACGCAAATTTAAAATAGTTTACGGTACCGTAAAAGCAGCGTAAAATAATTTTAATTTTGCGATCAATTAGCATTATATTTTCTACGTAAGGCTAAAATGCTCACTAAATCTGGATATTGATGTACCTCAATTCTACAGAAATTTTTTGACCTCAAATTCAGATTCAGTAAGGCCGACTTTACTATACAGCATTTTCCCCGAGTTTTTTTGCATTAGAGTTTTGAATTTTCATCTCACTTTGAAGCGATCTCAAAGTATAGTTTGACCGAACCTTCCCGGATTTTTTCCCCAAATTTTCTCATTACGAGTTGAATAATCTTTGCAAAGAATAAATGTAGTACGATTTTGAATGTTATCATCTTTCTTCGCGCAATTCAGTCTTTGGATAATTGAAAGATGATCATTTCTCGACTCATCGAAACATCGAAATGTCTACGCCTAACGCGAGAGCCATCATTGCAAATGTAGGCAGAAGAAGTCAGAAGTCGATTGACGATTAGCTTTATTCATTTTGATGCTGGCATTGCTGAATCATTGAAATGATGAATTGCCGATTCCAATGCATATCATCGATTACATCGAGACTGCTATAGACGTTCTGCCATCAGAAGGCTCTGTCCAATGCGTCTTCAAGAGTAAGAAATTAGACTTTATGAAAATGTATGCTTCTGAATGCTCTGAGTGCAGTCAAACTCGACGGCGTCAAGACTGTGCCTCGCAAGGAGTCTTCTCTAACGACCATCAAGGCCATCAAATCCACTGCCAGTGAGTCGTGAGAACAATCAGCATGAAATGTCTCACTTCGAATGCTTTACTTGTTGATTCCGAACTGTGCCTCGAGTGAATTGCCACGTGTCGATGAGTTCTCTGCCGGAAGCGCAGAAACAGGCTGCCGAAAAGGACCTTCAACCGTCCATCGACTACAACAGATGCATGCACAGAACATCCAGGCAAGTTAATCAAGTCATTTCACATCTTATTCGAATATTCGCGTATTGAATAGAAAAGCAACTGTTGAATGATAGACGAACAGATGAATTGCTTGTAGAACGGGCAGCACTGCGACGAGCTACGAAAATGCCACTCCGCGTCCAAACGGTACATATTTAGACAATAGTTGGAAGTGTCGTTGCATCGTAGCATGAGATATAGCATAGGCTAAGCTAGGTTAGAATAGGGGTAGGGTTAAGAGAGGAGGAGATAAGATAGAGGTTAATTTTCAAAAAATATATACTCTTGCAAAGTGCAAATATTGCGATGCTACGACTTTTCACGTTTTTGCAGATTTGAATACATTCATGAAGAAATACAACTATTTTCAGACACTTCGCAAAACACCTCGGATTCGAACAGCTTCATTGAATGAATGAAGGATGAAAGCAGAGACAAATTCACAGACGGACATGCGACTCCCGAACAAACATACAGTATCTCCATTGGAACAATAAAATCTTCGAGGTTTTCTATTTTTGGACATTGCATGGCACAAATTGACTTTGATAGATGAAATATGACAGATGAAATGATAAGATACAGGAAAAGAGAAGACAATCTAAAGTGAAGATACAATCGATTTGCAGATTCGTAGAGACAAGGAGTCAGTGATATTGCCAAATTTCTATTTTTCCATTCACAATCATTTTCTCTGAGCCTCTAAATTATGGACCCAGAGATAAACCATCTTTATTCGTGCAGCAGATGGAGTAGAACTGATTCGCCTGATAAAGTAGGATGAAAAGCCTTGAATTGTTTGATGTTAATTGGCAGTTACTATATGATAGAAGCCTTAACTATGAGATGACGGACGGGTATTTAAAAAAGAAAAAAAACTGATGGAGTGTCCCCCTAGTTAAGTCTTCCGTCATATAGCTGTTGCCATATTAATTTCATCCCTATTTCTTGAGGTGCTATCGGATTTTCTTTCGTCTGCTACTGAAGCTTATGATTCATTGAAGTGTAGTGATATCGATAGAGTCGAAGATTTATCCTATGCAGATGGAAATGGTGAACTTCTAACTTCTTTAAAGATTTGGACAAATTGCTAATGGATTATTATTTAGAGCCCTGCAAAATAGATGTATGGGGAAAGGTTGATAAGAAACTGTTCATTTTTGTGCACGGTGGATATTGGCAGGTAGAATAATATGATGAATTCAAAAGAAGGTATCAATTTGAGGAAGGCAATCGAAAACTCGTTTGTTCGCCTGCATTCGCCGCAGTTCCTGCTGAATTCGCATATGCCTCAATAGGATACAATTACAGCACAAAAGATCATCCCTTGTCACTAACTGTACAGCAAGTCGTCAATTCTGTTAGAGTACGCACTATTAGGAGTTCTTATTCTTAGAAGAAAATATGAAGATTTCAGTATCTCATCGAAAAATATCCAACTCTCGAGAAGATTGTTATAGGGGGTCATTCTGTTGGAGCACAACTTGCTTTCAAAGGTAGTTCAAATGATTGTCTCTAAAGGTAATGTGCAAATTTAGCTTGTTCATTCGTAAAATCGCCAAAAATAGTCGGCCTCGTACTTTTAGCTGGAGTCTACGACTTGAAAGAACTTGTGCGTTGTGAAATTGGCCAAGGAGCTGGGTATTTTTTGACAAAAATCATAAATTTTAGATTGCATTGAAATTTCAGGCTTACTGAATCTGAAGCTGAAAAAAACTCATGTAATGTCGATGAACTATCTGAAGCCTCTATGAAAATCCTGATCTTAATCGGCGATGAAGAATCTCCAAGATTAAGAGAACAGAACAAGAAGTTGTACGAAGAATTGGGGGAAAAGGTTAGATCTTCATTTCGTTATATCAACGAATTTATGTTTAGAATCATGACGTCCAATATAAAGAGCTCGAAGGCGTTAATCATTTCACCCTTGTGACTGATTTGAAGAGCAATGCATCTGAAGAGAGGAACATGC
>LIAE01007184.1:274164-288229 GCA_002287525.1 Diploscapter pachys
TGATGAAATTCTTCATAATTCACGGAAAATAATATGTAAAAGGTAAAAATGCGACTAGCATATAAAATAGCAATACCTCCAATAATTTCTTTGTCATGATATGCGAGCGATTTGCTTTGACAACCAAATTTGGAGAGGTGAATGTTCCTGCGGGGAGCTGACCGTTTTGTTCTGCCAAAACGACGAACAACTTTTCACCCAAACGACCGCCGTAATAAAGCATGGGCAATACTGTGAACGAGTGTGTTAAACCGCTGTTTGTCATTGCAAGTCGTTCTACGGTGTTCTGGAATAAAATCTCAATTCAAATAAATTAACATGAATATTCTCAATTTGCATTCATCAATTTTCATAATTAAAAAAATATAGGAAAGAAAAGCTATACTTCGCCGCGAATTGCTAGACTTCGTTTCGCGTGCATTTCGAGTTGAATAACGCTCTGCAATATTAAAATCGCTGCTATTCTGTGAAAAGATATCAATGGGAATTTATGAATTTCAAATGAAAGGAATTTTTGCTAAAAATCAATTATTTTCTGTAAAAACACACCTGATCCGCATTTATGAGGATGATGTTGGGATCGTTCGCTAGCGAATCTTTGACAGTTTGAACGGTATCTTTGGCTTTGATGATCGTTTTTTCACGATTGATAAGTGATTTCCTTGTGATAAACCGGGTTATTCGTCTTGAACAGATTGAATGTCTCTTCTTGAAGCGATCAATCCACGATGGAGAAGCTGGATTGGAAATATCAAAATTTTGTCATCAATCCCTATTTTAATTAAAACCTCTGGTCACCCAATAATAATTTATGAAAAATATAATTTTCCAAGTACCTTTGAAATTTTTTAAAATTCCTTGCTCGCGACAAATTTCAATCGCCATTTCTTGAAGGTTGTTGTCGTGCAGTTCAATTGAATCTTCAAATTTCTGCTGTACCCTCTCGAATAATTTCTTCTCGATCATTTTCATGGCATGTCGCTTATCAATTACTTCTTTGCCTGAAATAGTATCTTCGTGAATCATCAATTTAAAAGAAAATCATACGTCCAGTGGAAAGATCGCGAATTTTTTGGAAGTGATGGCTGTCTTTGATGAATCGGAATT
This sequence comes from Diploscapter pachys, assembly GCA_002287525.1. Lineage (NCBI taxonomy): Eukaryota > Metazoa > Nematoda > Chromadorea > Rhabditida > Rhabditidae > Diploscapter > Diploscapter pachys. The sequence goes on from LIAE01007184.1 coordinate 275,272, forward strand.
TTTTGTTCATCGTTTCTAATTTTGGTTTTTTGGCTTGATGTCTGTTGTAGAATGCGACAGCTTCTTCCACCTTTGCGATAGGAATGAGGCGATCCGAGAAACTGAATTCTTAAATTTGTACTGATAAAAAGATAATCTCCTACCGCACACTCGGCTCCAATAGCTCTGCTCCATCATAGATGTCAGCCTCTTCTTCAGAATCATCAGTCCATTCATCTCCCTCGACATCGATCTCCCTCATGTCTTCAATCATATCATCTTCTTCCACTTCGATCTCGTTGTCGATGCACGATGTCAGGATTTGTGAAATGGACACAGCAATTTTCATCTCGGTCCGTGTGAGTGGGCCATTTTCGTGGGCTCCAAACTTCTTGACTAGTACGTCAATTACTTTTCGTACATCAAAATTCTTCATATCTGTAATTCAATAATTTTTCAGAAATATGAATTGAAAAAGAATAACAAAAAATCAACTATTAGGCTGTTAAGAAAGTCCTCACCAAAATTGTTTTTAAAATCTAGAATTTTCTAGAAATGAGTAGAATGCCCTAATAAGTGTGAGAACCTTGTAGAATGTTCTCGAAGCTATCACCACATGGGTATATAAGGGTCTGCGCACAAGGTTTTGATAACTTGCCGACCGTGATCAGTGAATCTCAACTTCGAACAATCATCTACTACGAGCTGATTCCTGCAGACAAGGCTGTTACAGCTACCGTCTATGTTGATCAGCTTCAAAAATCCTTCGAATCCATTAAATGACGAAAAAAAATAATACAGGAAAACAGCGATGATCTAATAACGACGTATAGTAAGTCAAGGCATTATATCACTACACCACACTAATTTATGCAAAAATATGATGGAATAATTTTTGCAAAAAAAAATTCGGGTATAGATCCTTGAAAACGTAAAAATGCAATGACATAGGGCATAGCATCCCTTTCCCTCATCCTTGCCTCACTACCGCTGCGCCACGCTGCTCATGTCTTCTTTCCCTCAAAACCGGCTTAAGGGAGCAAAGGCGTTTCGCGCTAATTTTTCAACGGGTCCTAGCGCGGAAGGTACCCTACTAGCGGCAGCTAATTTTAGCATATTTCGACTCAGAATTCCATGGATAACACGATGGTGGTATCCGTTTTTCATATCGCCAGGGCGAGGTCAGATGCTTCCCTAGTAAGATTTCAGGAATTGAGATTTTTTAAGGAATTGAAAAATATACCTTCTCTTTGCATTTATCATTTGCACATTCAGCGTTATGCTTCACATCATTCTTCGTGGTTTCTAAAAATGACTCTGCGAAAAAGCTTCATCCTAGAAATGACCTGCATCCCCCTTCAGTTCATTGTATTTATCCTTAACCGTTTCCTTGATGGAATCGTATTTCTCCGTAGCCCCCTCCTTCATATGATCCCATTTCTCACCCATAGTCTCTTTGGCTTCATGCAACTAGAAAATATTCTTCAGAGAGATTTCCTTACAAAAATAACCTTCTCCTCAGCCTTCTCCATTACTCCCTTGTTAGTTGTGGCCATGTCGAATTCGGACTATTAGTTCGGACTAGAAAGAAAATAAGTTAGGCTCCAAAATATTCAGATAGAAAATATGAACTGCCTCTCTCAGAAGGACTCCTTTTATATCTGAGGACTCAAGTCGTAAACAACCGTCTTCCATTCAATTGCCTGGGATATGAAAATATTTGACCACGCCTATTTTGACTATATTCGAAGACTTACAACTTCTCACTGTCTACCATGCGAAAATAATCAAGATCTTGGATAACACGAATCTCTTTATTTACATGAAGCACACAATTATGAAATGAAAGAATGCAATGCAATGCAATATAATGCAATAGATTATTTTACGAGCAGAAAGAGATGAATAATAAGTTAATTGCTAAGCTTAATGGCCTTCGATTTTCCTCGCGCCTTCATGCATCTTGTCGGCCATGTTGTCGCGAGCATTTTGCATCTGAATCAGTAAAATTAGTCAAGTCCAGGAAGATAATCAAATACCGAGTCCGAGCATTTCTGCCTCTGCTGATCTGCAGAATCCCTGAACTCTTCCCATTTCTCCTGTCCTTTCTCGTGCACTTCTTTCGCCTGAAATTCAGGTTCATTAAATTATATCATTGCATAATTTCTGCTGTCTAAATCTCTAATTCTTCACATGATCATAATTGGTGAATTAGCTAGCGCTCAAAGATTTCGTCCTTCCTTCCTTCAGTCAAAATAGTTTTCTGCTGCAGTCGCAAAATATTCAGATGCCGTAAACACAAAGGGCAAAAGAACCTTGTGAAAAATTCTCCAAGGGATTTCGATGCTGAGAGGCAGACTTGCAGACTCAATAACAACCGCAGCAGCACAAAATAATCAAAATGGAAAGACGAATAACAACCGCAAATTCTTTCAAATGTTCATCGAAATATCAGCTAGCTTACCTTGTCTTTGACGTCATCGATAGTGTCCTTGGCTTGACGAGCAGCCTTGTCCTCAGTCGTATTGTCACCCATCATATTGTGGTAAGTGTCCTGTAATTCATACAATTATTCTACGTTTTTCCCTTTCCCGCTATGTCTGATGAGAGTTAAAACTTACGGTGATCTTCTCCTTTGCATCGCTGGCCATTTCCTTAGTCTTATCAGCTGCCTTTTGGAACACGTTGCGGTCCTACAACATTTCATCTATAAGTTGAACAGTTTAAATTGTACTTACATCCGACATGTTTGAAGCTTGAAAGTAGATAGAAAGTTGAGTAAAATTTAGGTTAGCGAATGTTTTGCCAAAGCTGATTCAAACTGGGGAAGCCCCTCGTATTTATAGTCAGGAATGCTAGGAGCACAGAGAAAAAATAACACGAAAAATGCACTCTCATGTTCTTCTCCGTCTTTTTTCTCTACTAATTCAGCATCTTCTCGCAATCTTCTAATTTCTTTTCCTCCAGACGCGACCACAGAAAACAAACATGTTTACGGCTGCCCAAAGCTACCCTTTCGTATTTTTCTGCGTCTTTTCCCATTTCAAAACACTTTGTCATTGTGCAGTTTCAGAGATCACTTTCGAAAATAGCGTTGAATTCACCAAATCAGCCATATCATCCTTCGTGGTTTCTAAAAATGACTCTAAAAAAAATCTTCATCACAGAAATGACCTGCGTCCCCCTTCAGCTCGTTGTATTTATCCAGACCTAGAGAGCACTTTCATCAGACGAAAAAATCTATGAGGGGTAGATCGCAGAGAGAAAATTTTATATGACGAATTAGGTCGCAAACTTGAACGTTTACGTTATTGATTGATTAGAGATACAAAATTCTTGAGAAAATATATAGGGGGCAGGTCGCAAGGGGTTTTTGACGATCGTCCTCCCTAGGTCTGATTCAGACAAAATATTAACTGCCTCTCGCAGAAGGACTTTTTTTATATCTGAGGACCCATTTCGTAAACAATCGTTTTCCATCCAACTGCCTGGGATATGAAAATACCTGAACATGCCTATTTTTGACTATATTCGAAGACTTACAACTTCTCATTGTCTACCATGTGAAAATAATCAAGATTCTGGATACCACGAATCTCTTTATTTACACTAAGCGCATAATTATGAAATGAAAGAATGCAATGCAATAGATTATTTTACAAGCAGAAAGAAATGAAGAATAACTTAATTGTTAAGTTTAGTGGCCTTCGATTTTCCTCCCGCCTTCATGCATCTTGTCGGCCATGTTTTCGTGGGCATTTTCCATCTGAATCAGTCAAATTAGTCAAGTCCGAAAAATAATAAAATACCGAATCTAAGCATTTCTGTCTCTGATCTGCAGAGTCCTTGAACTCTTCCCATTTCTCCTGCCCTTTCTCGTGCATTTCTTTCGCCTGAAATCCAGATTCATAAAATTATATTCCGGAACATAATTAGATACCGAGTCTAAGTATTTCTGCCTCTGATCTGCAGAGTCCTTTAGCTCTTCCCATTTTTTTTGCCCTTTCTCGTGCATTTCTTTCGCCTGAAATTCAGATTCATAAAATTATATCATTGCATAATTGCTACTGTCTGAATCTCTAGCTCTTCACATGATCATAATTGGTGAATTAGCTAGCGCTCAAAGATCTCGTCCTTCCTTCCTTCAGTCAAAATAGTTTTCTGCTGCAGTCGCAAAATATTCAGATGTCGTAGCGCATAAAGGGCAAAAGAACCTCGTGAAAAATTCTCCAATGGACTTAGATGCTGAGAGGCAGAATTACAGACTCAGTAACAACCACAGCAGCAGCAGCAGCAGAAAATAATCAAAATGAAAAGACGAATAACAACAGAAAACTCTTTCAAATGTTAATCGAAATATCAGCTAGCTTACCTTGTCTTTAACGTTGTCGACAGCGTCCTTGAGTTGACGAGCAGCCTTGTCCTCAGTCGTATTGTCACCCTTGATGTTGTGGTAAGTGTCCTGTAATTCATACAATCATGCTATGTCTGATGAGAATTAAAACTTACGGCGACCTTATCCTTTGCATCGCTGGCCATTTCCTTAGTCTTGTCAGCTGCCTTTTGGAGCACGTTGCGGTCCTATAACATTTCATCTATAGGTTGAACAGTTTAAATGTTACTTACATCCGACATGATTAAAACTTGAAAGTAGATAGAAAGTTGAATAAAATTTAGGTTAGCGAATGTTTTGCCAAAGCTGATCCAAACTGGGGAAGCCTCTCGTATTTATAGTCAGGTACTGTAGAAGTATAAGGCAACAATAACACGAAAAATGCACTCTCATGTTCTTCTCCGTCTTTTTTCTCTACTAATTCAGCATCTGCTCGCAATCTTCTAAGTTCTTTTCCTCCAGGCGCGACCACAGAAAACAAACATGTTTACGGCTGCCCAAAGCTACCCTTTAGTATTTTCGTATTTATCTGCGTTTTTTCCCATTTCAAAGTGCTCTGTCATTATGGAGTTTCAAAGATCACTTTCGAAAATAGCGTTGAATTGACCAAATCAGCCATATCATTCTTCGTGGTTTCTAAAAGTGACTCTGTAAAAAAAGAAGCTTCATCCTAGAAATAACCTGCATCCCCCTTCAGTTCATTGTATTTATCCTTAACCGTTTCCTTGATGGAATCGTATTTCTCCGTAGCCCCCTCCTTCATATAGTCCCATTTTTCACCCAGTCTCTTTAGCTTCATGCAACTAGAAAATATACTTCAAAGAGATTTTCTCACAAAAAACCTTCTCCTCAGCCTTCCCCATTACTTCTTTTTTAATTGGTCATGTCGAATTCGGACTATTAGTTCGGACTAGAAAGAAAATAAGTTAGGCTCCAAAATATTCAGATAGAAAATATGAACTGCGTCTCGCAGAAGGACTTCTTTTATATTGGGTTGGTCAATATAACTAAAGACTGGTAAATACTAATATGGAAAGGGTTACTGTATATTGGAGTACAGTACCTAAGATTGCCATAGATGATATTTCAAGCTTCGTATGTTGCTTATAACATTTTAACAAGAATAAAATAATTGTTATAGGGTTTATATAGAGTGATTTTTACTTTTTCGTCCAATTCTTCAACGAATAATTGAACATTTTTAAGAATGTCATCGGTGCATTTAGATAGGGCTCTACAAATATACGCACTAATTATTTTATGCCAAATCCTTTCAAATTTAAAATTATATAAGAATAATAAGACGAATCAATCATTTTGTAAGAAAAAGACTACCTTGTCACGCGCTGTAGTCGAATTGCGAAGCAATCCCTATGAATATGTTTAGGAGACTTATGGATATCTAATATTACTGTAATCAATTAATTAATTGCAATAATTACGGTAGAATTAAATTTTTGATTCAATTACCCTGATCTATAGTTGTAAAATTGCATAAGAAAAAGGTATGATATGATGAAAGCTGCCAGAAATTTTTTTATACCCTGCGATTTTAAGGATAGTTTTCCATACATCTTATTACTAAAAACGTGTAGAATATCATAGCTTTTTATCTGGTCATGCATCATAGTTATTATGGAAAAATATTATCGAGAATGCAATGAAATCCTGAAATGACAATTATCACATTTCTGGTCAATATTTTTCCATAAACATAGTAAAGAAGGATTCCGATATCTATACGATAATCAGCTGATAGTCTTCTATCATTATCGTTAATATTTGATTTTTTGACAAGTTGTTTAAAGGAAAAAAAATTCTAGAAATTTTCTCGAAAGTGGGAAAGGACATGGATCAACACAATATCTGAGGACCCAAGTCGTAAACAATCGTTTTCCATCCAACTGCCTGGGATATGAAAATACCTGAACATGCCTATTTTTGACTATATTCGAAGACTTACAACTTCTCACTGTCTACCATGCGAAAATAATCAAGATCTTGGATAACACGAATCTCTTTATTTACATGAAGCACACAATTATGAAATGAAAGAATGCAATGTAATTTATTGCAATATAATAAAATATAATACAATATAATAGATCATTTCTTTCTGCTTTGTAAAATAAAGAATAAGTTAAGCTTAATAGCCTTGGAGTTTCCTCCCGCCTTCGTGCATCTTGTCGGATATGTTGTCGCGGGCATTTCCCATCTGAATTAGTAAAATTAACCAATTCCGGAAGATAATCAGATACTGAGTCTGAGCATTTCTGTCTCTTCTGCTCTGCAGAGTCCCTGAACTCTTCCCATTTCTCTTGTCCTTTCTCGTGCATTAACTAGCGCTCAAAGATCTCGTCCTTCCTTCCTTCAGTCAAAATAGTTTTCTGCTGCAGTCGCAAAATATTCAGATGTCGTAGCGCATAAAGGGCAAAAGAGAACCTTGTGAAAAATTCTCCAATGGATTTAGATGCTGAGAGGCAGACTTGCAGACTCAATAACAACCGCAGCAGCAGCAGCAGAAAATAATCAAAATGAAAAGACGAATAACAACAGAAAACTCTTTCAAATGTTCATCGAAATATCAGCTAGCTTACCTTGTCTTTGACGTTATCGGCAGTATCCTTGGCTTGACGAGCAGCCTTGTCCTCAGTCGTATTGTCACCCTTGATGTTGTGGTAAGTGTCCTGTAATTCATACAATCATGCTATGTCTGATGAGAATTAAAACTTACGGCAACCTTATCCTTTGCATCGCCGGCCATTTCCTTAGTCTTGTCAGCTGCCTTTTGGAGCACGTTGCGGTCCTATAACATTTCATCTATAGGTTGAACAGTTTAAATTGTACTTACATCCGACATGATTGAAGCTTGAAAGTAGATAGAAAGTTGAGTAAAATTTAGGTTAGCGAATGTTTTGCCAAAGCTGATCCCAACTGGGGAAGCCCCTCGTATTTATAGTCAGGAATGCTAGGAGCACAGAGAAAAAATAACACGAAAAATGCACTCTCATGTTCTTCTCCGTCTTTTTTTCTCTACTAATTCAGCATCTTTTCGCAATCTTCTAAGTTCTTTTCCTCCAGGCGCGACCACAGAAAACAAACATGTTTACGGCTGCCCAAAGCTACCCTTTAGTATTTTCGTATTTATCTGCGTTTTTTCCCATTTCAAAGTACTCTGTCATTGTGCAGTTTCAGAGATCACTTTCGAAAATAATGTTGAACTAACCAAATCAGCCATATCATTCACGTCATTCTCATGAGTAGTGATGAAGAGTTTTGTATTTACAAAATACATAATTGGTCATCTGTGTCATCATTTCACGAGATTGAACTTTGCTAAGGAATAAATGGATTTTCATAGATCTTCCTAATTTAAGGATCAGCAAGACTGAATTGCAATGCAATTAGGCAAATGTGCCAGACATAATGAAATAAATTCTAAATTCGTTCATTTCTTTGGATATTTCGTGGATATTTACACGGCCATTATGCAGGATTAGATTGTCGTCTGTGTCTGTCTATAAGGGAAGCGGCATCGTCCTCTAATCACGATGCTCATAACTGGTTGTGAGTCTCTCCTCAGGGATATGCTCGATCCTCGATAACTTGAGTAATTTGTCTTCATCTGTCTCATTCTCTCTCCCTTTCTCCACTCTCTTCTCAGTGTGCCTCGAGCTGCTTCTTCATCAATACATCCCTTTTGAAGATGACCGCCTGTAAATGGAAATGCATAAACATCCCAATTATGAGAGAAGACTTTCTCAATGAAAAAGTGCGTCCTGAGATTATTAGCTATCCGATAAGAATATGCCACTTGTCATTCATTGACAAAGGCGTCATTTTGACGATCATTTATTCTGATAAGGAGAAGAAGACGAAGAAGAAAGACTTATGATTTGGGGAATGGATTGATTGAAGAATTGAAGAATGTTGCTATATCCGGATCGCTTGTGAACTAATGAATCGTAGGAACGTTAATCGCCTTAGAAGATCCTTAGATGAGAGAATGGGGGAATGAGAGATGACAGACAGTTTCCATTAATTCATTTCTCATAAATCAATCTTCACGAATACGATTCTTTTTCTTTTCGATTATAAACTTTCAAAGTTTCGAAGTTTTGAATGCGAAGGAGTCCATGAATTGTGCTCGCTTGAATTGCTGAATTGCAATTGGTCGGAAGTGTTCATATTGTGTGTCTAATTTGGCATAAATCATTCTCTTCTGTCTGAATGTCTAAATGTATGGAATCTCCAAATTTCGCAGTCTATCTCCCCATTTCCATAATGATTGACTCATTTCTGTAGAGGAAGGCTCTTTGTCCTATTTATGCTATTTATGGCTCTCCAATGACCTCTAACGATAATTTACGAGGCACAAATTTCGAATCGCTCTGCCAAAATTCACACTTTAGCCGCTTTGTATTTGTATATTTGTATGCAGATTTTTCATGATTTGATGAAATCGATTAAGATACCAAATAATTTCAGTAATTTCTCGATCTCTCTCGTAATGACTATATGTACACTATATACTATGCATGCAATCCCATTCATCAAACCGGGTTTAGCAAATTTAGCAATTCACTTCGCACATCTCCATTTTCCATTCTTCATTATATGTCATTGGAGCGCAATTGCAACTCGGATGTACACAAGTGAAATCTGAAATCGCACTGCAGCATACAGCATTCAAGCACTACACAAAACTACGACAATGAAAAGTGAGATTGGGATGGAATGGGTTGATGACTATTCGAATTGCATGAATTACATGTAGCATGATGATGCAGACTGGACACCATCATTCAACCCACGGCTAATAGAACTAATGGACACAGTCATCATATTCGCCATATTTTACGATCATATAAAGCATTGATATACAAAAAAGATGAGAATATATTATTATCATTAGAGGGCATTTTGTTTATCCCGAAGAGCTTCCGTTTTTCCTCACATACAAGCGGTTTGTCTCTGCCCAAATACAAAAGACTGGTAATTGCTTGGGGTGCTAAAGGACAGAGAAAGAGAGAGAAAGATCAAGAGATTCGAGAGAAGCAGAAAACGACCGAAAGAGAACAAAATGACCTCAGTTGGACTGACGGCCAAAGGACGATCTTAATTATTAGGGCCTTTCGATTAAACCGATATGTTCCCTTCTACAGTAGGCATTTTTATTGAACTAAATTCCTTTCTTTATCTTCGTCAGCAATCAGCAAAATACCTGGAACAGAAGTAATAGATAGTTTTACGATACGCCTTTTAGGCGAGATAGATCTGTTTGTGTCTTTATCCACTAATATCTCACACCTTGATCCATTAATCATTCAATGTTTAGCCATAGGCAAGGGCAGAGGCAAAGACAGAAGTAAAGGCATATCCTTCGAATATCCCCTCTCTCGCTCTCTCAGTCCTCCCAATATCACATCTGTGCATATTTCAGGTGAAGAATTCTCTCACTTCGTCTAATTTATGCGCAATCACTTCATTTTCGATGCAAATCACTTTGACTTGATGAAATATTGGAATCCGTTCCAAAGTGCATCAAAGCATTAGTTTGACTTCTGACTTCTGGTTCAGCCAAATTCACGAAGATCCATTCTCGCATGCCCACATGCATCTGTTGTTTCTTTTTTGATCTAATTTATCCGTCTCTTTCTCTGCAACCTTTCTTCCAGAGTCCCTTTCGATTGCTATTTTCCACTACTACCAATATCCTTGTGCAATCTTTCAGCAGCGCAACGTAGTAAATTTAATTTCTCTCGCATCTTTTATTGTCATATTTTTTCACTCAGAAAATTTCTGCGTTAATCCTGGCCATTCTTCTTCGAACCTTCAAACGTTTCTAATTTTTGCAAGGATTTTCGTAAAGTTCTCTTCCACTTTCTAAGAGATTGACATTCTCTCTTTCGATTGGAGTATTTTGCTAACGAAGTCTGGATTTCTGCAGCGCTCAGAGCAGTTCCACGGGTAATCAACCTTTTATGGGCGAGAGATTTTCGAGTGCAGAGCTAATCTCGTCGTGCATTCATACAGAACCAAGGCTTTTTATAGCAATTGATATTTTGGAATGAATCTATTCTTCATTTAATAACCGATTTGATTGGAAGCTCAGGTTCAGCCAATATTATGATCCTTCAAGACATTTCGACCCCAATTCGGATTCAGGAGGGTCGATTTAATATAGAAGATTTTTCCCTTAATTTTCTACGTTAGAGTTTTAAACTTTCATCCCATTTTGAAGCTTCACGGCGACATAAAACTTTCAGGGAAGCTTCCTAAAAATTCTATTTTACTTGTAGATTTTTTATTTTGCGAAATTTCACATTTATCAAAGCTTACCTGCTTCTTTTTACATAAAAATGACTTATTTTCATCAATTATTTATTCAAAACTTTAAAAAATCTTGATTAATTGCGATAAGACTAACGATGATTCAAGAGTATTTAGCTAATCATTTCGTGCGTATACTACGAATTTTCATAAGCGAGAATGTTGTAAATGATGCTGTTTGGACGTTCAGAGATTTGGTTCCAAATGAAACGCAACATGCACTGCAACCGGATACTCTAACACTCTGACACTTGTCTGTTTGACTGCTTATCTGAGAGCGAGGCTCCTTTGCCCATGAAATGGATGACCACTCAAAATGCATGCCGACACTTCATACAAATTCGTATAAGCCTACCATAAAATATCAGATCTAAAAAATTATCCCATCACACATTATCTCTTCCTTGCTTAACTTAAATTCGACTTATCTAGTCAGATCCATCAGGCAGATCTATTGAAGATCTAAAATTTGAATATTCTAATTCAAAATATCATGTTGCGACTCATCATAGATAGCAGTTCAAATAGTTCAAATTGCCCTTATAGTTGTAAGCGTCTCTGGCAACAAAATACCCCATGGACATTTTTATCTCATTCCAGATCTACCCCTCTCGCCTTTTGCGTCTTCTGGATCTTCTGTTCTGTGTTCTTCATGCTTTTCCTCATTCCCTCGACTTTTCTGTTGGTCATTCATATCTCAATCCCTACAGCCTCCACAATTTCATGCCATGTTGCGGCTATAGCTCAACAATCAAATCTCTTAACCTTCACGACAAATATAACATTTTTCTTCTTTCAAATTTCCTAGCCAACTTTTCCACAACATTCAAAGAAAGAGCGACTTTTTTTTAGAAATTTAAAAGCGTCCTAAAACAATAACAAACACTCACTGGATGATATTTTATGGCGTCTCTTTTTGGACTTCTTGCATAAAAGCAATCAAGACTTGAGTGGGAAGAGGGGAAGAGCCAAGGCAATCACCTTACCATATGTTGGTAGGTTCTTGGATATGTTGGATCTGACTATGAGAAGGGAAGGGTCAGTAATTAGCATTCTTACCAGACCCTTCTTTATTGCTGCTCTCAAGTCCCTAAGGCAAGCTCTGTTCCATTCCAAATTCAGTTATGCCATCACCTTTCTATTTATGTTTTTTCTCCTTTATTTAAACAAAAATATAACGCACAATCAATCCGAGAATCATTAGATATTCTTTAAAAACGAAGAATCATACATTATCTTTCTTTGACATTTCTCTATTTTTCTACACTTCTTAACCTCGAAATCCGATGACGACGATCAGCCGAGGGAATATACAAGAAGCTATTCATTTTCATTTTTTCATATTTTCCATATCCTGATAAGCCATTTCCTTTCATTCTTTCATAGCATCATTCCAACTTTTACACTACTGAGTTTTGCTGAAAGCTTTCTACAAACAAATGATAAACAGCCTGTCAGTCGAGGGAGTCGGGCTTCGAGTTTTCTACTTTCCGCTTTCATTTTTACTCGACCCCGAAAAAGTTGTCTCTGGGGAATTGAGATTCCGCGATAACTGCGCAAGACTCACCAAATTATCAAAGTTCCGACAAATCTTGCATTAGAGTTTTTCTACTTCAATATAATTTCTCTGGGACTTTTGAATTGATCTATAATCTCCGAGTGCGCACCATATTTATAACTTTCATGACTACCTGAATAGTTGATAAAACCTCATAATCTTAGGTTAAAATAGAACTAGGAAAGAATAAGATCAGAATGTACCTCTGATCCTCCCTTCATAATATCATCATCACAATCTTGCATATCTTACCTGAAAGTAAAACTCGAAGAAATAACAACATTCTGTGTTATGACGTCACCACTCTACTTTGGCAATTGTCACCTATCTTCTGCATATTCTTTGGGTCTGAATCATAAACTTCCTGTTTTTCTGTAAAGCCCTATCTTATGCTTATCCATTTGTTGGTCTTACATTAAATTCCTATTATCATTCCTCATGAAGTTCCAACCATTTCTCTTGCAATATGGAAAGAAATTATCAGACAGCACAATATCATTTCCAGAATTTGGGCAGATTTTGATTCGAAATTTGAAAACCCTTTAAGAGCATTTACTCGATTCAGGCAAAGCTGACCACTTGAACTTCCTGTCAAAGTCAGAGTCAGAGTTACATCGAGACAGATAGACAGTAGAGAGAGAGGGAATAGAGTTGCAGCCTCAAATCTGAAATCTGAAATCCCACTCCAAGGCTAA
>LIAE01007184.1:292299-339000 GCA_002287525.1 Diploscapter pachys
AGGGTTTATCTTCAGGGAAATCCTTGGGACTGTAGTTGCGCTATTCAGAACTTACAGGTAAATTTCCTCAAGAAAAATAAAAACTCGATAAAATTCTAGGCGCATATGCGAGATCGATATGCCCTTAGACATCAATTGAAGTACAACGAAGCTCGATGTGCTGAGCCTAAATTATTTGAAGGCCAGCCTGTTTTGGCCGTCATAGAGGTTTAAATTATCATCGCAATTTGTCAATTCATGAATTTTCTAGGTAAACGATTGCGCAGTTCTGTTTGGAGCAAGATACGGGCTCACTCAAAGTTCTGAGTTGTTGATCTTACTGGGAGCACTGCTATCTGCAGCACTAGCTCTGACGATGTTGTTGCTATGTTTCTACTGCATTCGGGAGAAACAATACAAGGGAACTTATGTTACAAGGGAGCATTCCAGGTATAAAATAGATAAGCTTCTATGAAAATACGAAAATCCACAAATTTAGAACTCCATTAACAATGTCTCACAATATGAATATGAGTTGTTCTTCGAGTACGAGGTTAGCTGAAATATCCTAATTTTTATCATTTTTAAGTTCTTCATTTTAGTGCTGCATCTGAACCACTTAGTCCGACGAATCCAATGTTAGAATCGATATCCCACCATCCAATTCACAGTGGAACTCTGCCTTCACCGCCCAAACCTGCCGCTGCATACTTTGGTATTTAATTCTTGGCTACAGTAAGCGTGCTGCTTCTTCTTCTTCAAATTATTCACTTATATTCAGGGCTGTTTAAGTAGTTATACAATTTTAAAGAAACTTCTAAAATCTTCTTCAAAATTTTATATGTGCCTACTTAGCTAATTCAATTTGATATATGATCAGAAAAATTTCACAACCACAACATGGACTTCACTTTTAAAAATTCAGATTAGAGTTGAGTTAATACCAAAATGAAGTGCAAAAATGTCATAGTTGTGAAGCTAAAACAGCCTTGAATATCATTTTTGCTAATCCTTCTCAAAAGACACTTGTAAGTGGCGTAATGACGAAACGCAAAAATGACCAAATGTGCCCTTTTCTGCACAAATTCTGTCAATTTCTCTTGTGTTCAATCATTTTTATGTTTCATCATTTCGCGTTACACCATTTACAGGTTGTCTTCTCAAGAAGTCACAAGACACTAAATCATACAGATTCAGGTTTCATTAAGCTATTCGTTTTCTTAATGTGCTTTTATCGTCATTTTCAAAATCACATAAACTTGCCCGATGCTCAAAATTTCCATGTGCAATTTTCTAAGTATTCATTCTTTAATTAATTTCTCAAATTTTTAATTGTTGACCAACTAGTCTAAAGTTGTGTTGCATTTTTGCATCTCTAACATTTTCGCCAATGATTTTACCATTCCAGTCACTTCAATACGGTTATGTACAGATAAAGACTCATTTCATAAATTGATGATAATAAATAAAGCTATATCTTCTATGATAAATTGTAGTAATTTTCCACATTTCAATTCACAAACAATCATGAGCTTTCGATGGACGTTTTGCCTCGTATTTTGTATTGGGAAAGCTTGCATATTTTCATGCATGTTTTATTGGAGAATTTGATAGAGAAAATCAAAAAAGTAATAATAACAAAAGAATTTACCACTATTTTAGCAGAACATATATGAAGTCCTATATCTTTTCAAATTTTACACATTACCCTCTGAGGGATAATTGGTTTGCTTGCAACTACTTATGAAATGTTAATTATTGTTCAAGAGGGAACAAATGAGATGATTCCTCTAAGGAGAAGATCAGAGACAGTTAAGGTTTTAAATAGTTTTAGACTAAACGAATGCAATCTGAAAAAATTACAAGCTTTATAGAAGCTCCCCCAGAAACGTTTACTTTTTTCGACCCTCTCAGAATCTCTCCATCTTCATTTCCTATGCTCTCTAGCCTCTTCTGGACAGATACATAGTGCCAAAATGCGAACCTTCTCTCGTGCTTGTGGCGCTGTGGTGTAGTAGATAGCATTTTTAATTTTTATCCTTTCCTGGACAATAAGCGAGACTTTTAGAAAATTGGTGCAAAGAGAAGCTCAAAAAAGTAAACGTTTCTGGGAGATCTAGGGTGCATCCTCATTGTTCCATATCATTGTGCTTTGCATCATTGCATCCCAAAGATGCAGTAGAGAAAATATAATTTTCCTAAACAGCATATCTACATATCCTAATTCATCATACATATGCTACAATTTAAAGATACAAATATTTTCTCTAAAAATACAAATTTTAGAAAACATATGCAACAATAGTCGTAAATAACACTTCAATCTTACTAATCCACGAAAATCCTTGCAAAATAACATATCTGAGATCCGAGAAAAAGACGAAAGAAGAAGAATAATAAGAAAAAAAGACAAAGACCCTTGGTCACTAGCATTGGGCACTGGGCTGGTCAGTACTTGAGATTGAAGTGAGGTGTAAAATTTGGAGAGCACGCTAAAAATGCCAAAAATGGACAATGAATTAGTAGACAGCTGCAATGAAAATCTGAAAGATAGTGAAAGAAAGCAAATTATAAAATCATTGCAGGATGATAGAAATGAAAACGTCATTTGAAAATGTTAGCATCAGCTTGGAAAAAGGGAACTTGTTCAATTCTTCGCAGGAAATCTTGACTCAATGGCATAGGTTTTAAAACGGAACCCTTAATTTCGCAAAATCATTTTCGGACCCTTATTATCTTTATTCTACTATTATTCAAAATCTCAATGCTCATGATACAGACAACTCTCGAAGATATCCAAAAGTGATGAGGGATAATTGCAACTGAAATAAATATTATTCAAGATATTTGATTTCAAAAACTCTTTAACCAAATCCAATATTTATTTTATAGTAATTTAGAAGTAAATTCTTCAAAATATATAGCAAAAGTAGTTAATCGATTTCTTGTGAACAGTTGTTGAACGCATTCAAAACATAATATTGTTCGTCAGCAGCATCAATGTTAGTTAACGTATTTTTCTTATTTTCTCCTTTTAGTCACTCTCTTTTTGATTGCCTGATTGATGATAATGCCTTTTCCCTATCGTTTTCATGGCATCAATCCATTTAATTTCAGTTCAATACCTTTCAATATTTGTTAAATTTATTCTATCGTTTTTCTACTATTAATTTCCGCTCTTAATTCTAAATACCAATGCAAAAATGTTTAAATAAACGTAAATTTTAATTTGCAGCCTCATTTGAAGGAAATAATCTATATAATTAATACTAGAACTTCAATTACCTCTACTAACACTTTAACTTTAAATTTCTATATTACTTGTATTTTCTTTTCAATTAATAAAGGGTTTATTTACCCAAGTTTGAGAGGCAACTATCAATACACTACTGCGAATCATTGTCTGACAACTCTTACATCTATCTTCAACCAGATTTGTTACATGTTTCAGCATGCATCTTCAAGTTTTAGGAATCGATTTTTAGTTTGATAAAAGTCGCAAGGCATCAATTTAGTAGTTCCATTTTCCTTTCTTCGATGACCAATTTCAAATTCACTAATTGCAGACTTTCTCATTCAATCAATACTCTTTTAGTATTTCCATTTTGAAATAATACTATGGTGGTTGTTTAGGTCTCTTAACAAAGATGCTAGCCAATTTACCAGTCGAAATGATATTGTTGATCTGCCAATATTCCGAATTCAAAGATCTGGGAAAATTGGCCTGGACTAACAATCGAATGATGCAAATAATCAAAAAACATCTGCCGATAATGCTTAAGGGGAAAACTCTATTCTATCGTAAGAAATTCTATTGAAACTTAAGTAAGAGACTTGAAAACGATTCGTAATAATTTAGTTCATTATCAAAATTATGATAAACGTGAAGGAAAGATATACTTGTTCAATTCATATACCTGCTCAGTAGAAGAGATTGCAAAACTCCACAATTGGCATTGGTCATATCAAGTAACAACTACACAGAACAAAGTAAATTCTTATGTTCGTTATTTTGAATAATTTCTTAGAATTCAGATTTTTGGAATTAATCCGTGGAAAGAGTCATTTGAAATATATGACTTGAATACTCGAAAAATTACAAGAGGTCTTATCAACAAATTCATGAATGATCGATTCAAAAAATTTTACAGGTCCAGATCCTCCTGATTGGCATGGAAATGCATCTGTGGCTTATTTAAAAGGAAAATTTTATTATTTTGGTGAAACGGATCCTAAAACAACGAAGATTACGAATCGAGTTAATGTAAGAAGATCGAATGAAAGTCCATGAAATAATTTATTCAGGTTTTAATAGATGGAAAATGGCAAACAGGACCTGCATTTCCTCTTCCAACTGGTGAAGCTCGAACAATAACATGTGATGAAGTTTTATACGGTCACATTATAGCATATTTATTATTGTAATTATGGATATTTAGTTATTGATTGTTTTGGAAGTAGAAATATATATCGATTATCAGACGATGAGCGGGAATGGAAAGAAATTGGAGAGCTTCCAGAAGGACGAATTCATTTCGGAGTCACATCGCTAAATGGAAGAATTTACATAACTGGAGGATGGAGGTCGTTAATTTTGTATGATAAATAATGTACCAATATATATTTAGTAATGGTGTATTAAAATCCTGCTGTCTGTGCTTCGACCCCTCAGCTCCAGTTGACAGTCGAATTTCTCGAATCGCAGATATGAATTATCCTAGATCTCTTCATTCGCTTGTTGCTGCAAATGGGAAGTTGTTTGCAATCGGAGGGTGAGCTGAGATTTTGCATATCTTTATACGAAATATTTGGTAACTTAGATTTCAACAAAGTTTATTTTCCCGTGGACATTTTTGTGATTCAATCGAGGAATACGATTCACAAACGAATAAATGGCGAGAAGTCGGAGAAATGAGCATAAAATAAATCTTGATTATAATAATCTCAGATTTCATATAGAAATTTTATTAAATAAAATATGAAATAACAATTTAACTTCAATGAACATGATACAGCCAATTCTCGAAGACATCCAAGAGTTATGAGGGATAATTGTAACTGAAATAAATATTTTATTTCAAAACAGACCTAGAGAGCACTTTCGACAGACGAAAATAAAATATAAGGAGCAGGTTGCAAAGGGTTTCTGACGATCGTCCTCCCTAGATCTGACTGCATTTGTTTCTTTCTGTTAACGAGCAAGACAGTAATGCTGTAGTTGTAGTGGTAGTGAAAATTTTTGTTACGATGTAGACTTGAAGTGGTTGTTTATGTTTGTTTTTCAAATCGTTAGAAAGAAGTTTATCATATTTAACTGGATAAATAGTTATATGGCACGTTAATAGATCTTGAGATCATCAACCAATATTTTGGTGTTCGTGCAAAAGTACAAGATGATTCCGTCGTAATCTGAGAAAGAGATCAGATAATTGATGAGGAACGAGGAATCATCCGCATCGTTTTCTTTTCTGCGTGTGTATTTTCTCGAATGTTATGCCAACAACTGTCATTCTTGCTACAGGCTGAGAAATGTTTAAGAAAGATCGAATTGAGAGAGCTATAAAATTGAAGAGATCGCAGTGGTATTGAATGTCATCTGTTGCTGTTTGAGATGTTTTTAGTCTTTTTTCTTCTTAGCTCGTATTTTAGTAATCAATGATACATGACCAAGAGATTCAAAAAATTCTTCTGTATTTAAGATTTTGCTTATCGGAACGAAAAATCACATCATTTTCTTCGAATTTGTATTTTTCCGTAACAATTTAATAAAATATTTTAGTATCAAGGGCAAAAAATCGAAAGTCGAAACTTGAATTGAGCGGTTCTAACCTAAAATATTTTATGATTTGAAGAATCTTTTCAATAGAATCAAACTTGAAAACTTTCAGCCACAACCGCCTTAGCGGTTCAGCTTGACTGCCCATTTTGCAGTTGCGGTTGGGAAAAATTAAGCAATTATGCGGTGTGTTGTAGCTGCGGTGAGGCTGTGGTTGTAAGAGTTTGAAAAATCCTAAGTCTGAATAGAACTAAAAAACTCTTTCCAACGATTTCTTCTTGACAATATCATCAGTAGTCGTTTTCTCACTGATAATTTATTTCCAAGATATCGCGGTTTAAAATTAGAACGATTGCTGAAAAAATAACAGTTAAGAGATCAGAACCGTTATTGATTCTCTGATTTTGAGTTTCTTTTCATTTGACAACGCCAATTGGAATTGCTGAAAATTTCCCGAAATGCACCTATTTTCCCTCGTTTTTTGTTCGTTGTTCTCTTTGAATTGCGCGAAGTGCGATAATTCTCGAAATCTGTATTGTTTTGAACGAAAAATGATGAAAATTGGAAGGAAATTGATCTGACAGATTTGTCAGTGAAATGATGCGATGAGTTCGCTACTCAATTATTTTAACGACTTTTTTGACAATTCTTGGTTTTTTCTTAAATCAACTGTAAAAATCGTTTATATTTTTGTACCCAAATGTCCAAATGAAAATTTATCATGTAAAAATAGAAGAAATACTAACAATAAAATTCAACCAGCTTTCTCTGAAAAAATGTGGATAATGTTGATGCCGAAATCTGGGAGGTCGAAAATGAGGGGAGAAAGAACGGTTTTAGGCCAGTCTCTCTCCTTTTCGCGTGCTATTCTCGCTTTTCTAACCACTAAAAATAACTGTGCACCACTTTGCACGCCTCTCAGATTTCGGCATCAATAATACAAGTTTCTCTGTCTCATCTAAGATTGCGAACTTTGTACCGTATTTACTCGCTACTTGGTGGTTTCAATTTCTAGAAAACCCACAACAAATATCGGTTTCTAGAGAGTTTGTAGATGTTGTTTTTAACGCTAACATCAGCAGCGTTATCATTTCTCACTTTTCCACTTCTCACTTGTCATTTTGCTTCGTTTTTCGTTTTCTTCTCTGCCTTCTCTGCGTTTCTTCACTTGTTAACCTCTGCGTTTTACAATTTCATCTGGCAATTGCGCTTCATGTCTGCCCCTAACTTTTCCCTATCTTCCTATCTCTCTATTCTTTCACTCCCCAACCTATTCTTTATCTTTTCGCCCTCTCGATTTCGCCTGCTCTAGCTTTTCTCACCTTTTCAATTACTCTCTAAATCGTTCTCCTTCTTTACCCTCCATCCTCTTCATAACACCAACCGGTTCCCTCCGACTAACTTTAATTTTTTCGCAATTTTATTCCTTGTCGTTTCTTTTCTCTTTCGACCACTTCATCTCGTCATAATTCGATTCTTGAATCCATTGTAATTTCGCATTTTTCTTGCAAAATCTGCCTGTTTTTCCTCATCAAAGTTAAAAAAGATGGCTGGACTGTTCTCATTTTATACTCTCATTTTCATTTTATTTCTGCATATCTTTTCCTTCTATTTCGATGTTATTTTTGACAAAATCTAGCCGCACTTCTCTTTACTACAATTTTTATTCTGAAAGATCAAACCATCCACATTTCATCTTTTCATTTCTCCCATTCTTTTATTTTTCTGCGACTCCCCAATTCTTTTGCCAGAAAATGAACGTGCTCCGAGCCTTAATAAGCCATCTTCTCAATGTAAATTGCAATTCTACACCGGCAAAGGGGCTAATTTCGTATCTCATTGACTTTTGAGACTTTAGGCCCTTGGAGGTCAGAAATGAAATGATCCTATTTAAAATCGCTTCTTTAAAAAATCAAGATTACCACGCTCAAGTGGAAAAATTACACAAAATCTCAATCACCGTTTTTTCCCCGAATTTCTGCAAAATTCGATAAAAACACGCGGAAACGTGAATTTGTCGAATTCGTGAGATTTCCTTGTTTTTTCCGGGTTTAAATTTAAATTCGATTTTTTGCCGTTTCACATTCTGCTTCGTTAATGCGATTCTCTTTGGCTTTTTGCGGGAATCGACTTGGTGGCTTTTTCGCTTTTTCTTCGGAGCTTCTGGCCGCTCGGGGAGTTGAAAAATTCCCGGGGCCCATTCGACTCGGCCAGTCACATGGAACATGAAAAAATGCGGCAATGAGAGGCAAATTTGACGGAGATATGGGATTTTTGAGGGATTTGGGGAAAATTGAAGTGACAGCCAACAGAACGGCAGTCATGCAATCAAATTCGGACTTTAGGCTTTCATCTCGGTTTTTAACTTGAAAATTTTGCCAATTTTGGGCTAAAGATTAGCAGAATTTAAGAAAAATCTACGTTGAGATGAAAGTTGGAGAGTTTTAAAAACTTTTCACTTTTTATTTGATTTGCTCTTAATTTTTCCTTCATAATTTCTCAATTTTTAGTTGAGGATTAGAAAATTCAAATGATGCTCAACCTCAAATGAAAAATTTTAATTGGAGTTGCGAAAATCCAAATTTTTCCTCCTTTTCTTCTTTCTCCATTTCGCACGAACTCTTTCGGTCTTTGATCAGCGAATTCAAATTCTTCCTTTTCCCTTCTTCCATCAGTCAAATTCAAATCATTCGTTTCGCGCGTCTCAAATCCACGCAAACCCTGCGGCTTTCTCCCATTTCGGATGAAATTCCACCCTTATTTGGATGCCTTCCTTGAGACTTCTCTTCTGACCACCAAATTTAGCTACTCTCTAATTATAGCTCATTTCGAATAATAAATTTTCAGTTTCCATTAGATCTAGAGTCCTGTTTTTTTAGATTCCAAATTTAGTTATTTCCATTTTTGATCGACAGATTTTTTCAGAAAAATGGGGATTGACTGGATTCAGACATTTTGCAGTCAGAACAGTTCCTCCATTTACAACGAATAGAATTTTTTTGATGCGTGTGATTGAATGATTGGATAATGATCGAGTAAAGGGGTGATTGATTCGATTTTTGATTTACCGTCAATGCGATTAAAACAGTTTGACTGTTTGATGCGGTTAACAAATCTTTGAATAACTCGTTTTTGGGGTGACAATTCGGGGGTCTTTGTAGATTTTTTCGACCTTTTTTTGTCAATATTAGTCACTTTTCCTTCCGGTTTTGTATTTAAAAAAGCTTATCATTTCTGTAAGTACGACAGTTTGGTAGCTGGATTTTGAGAAAATTCCAAAGCCTGGCTTGAAATTTTTATATTTTTAGAATCAGGATCTGAAATTCGAACAGACTTACTTGCAAGATTCCTGGAATTGATTTTTTATCGACCTCTTTATTAAATTCGTTATTGTAACATCTTCATTCTCTATCAAACTTGATGCTTGAAGTATTCTAAAGTTTCATTTCATCAAACTCGTCTTTTCATTCTGATTACATCATCCCACAACATGAAATTTGTGTGCTGTTTAACATGTATTTATCTGCCGTTCTATAATAGGAACGCCCATTCATCCATCTAAATTGCAGCTTTACCTATGTTCTCTCTCTGCAATATGTTTATCTGAGCGTCTAGGTCTAGGCAATTAGCGACAGCTGGCAAAATGCTGAATAGTAGAGGGTCTCATGTTCTATCTTTCTCGGCCATAGAAAAGACATTTAGATAATCTTTCTCTCTTCAGCCATAATTATTTGCCATTTCGTAGTAACTCAGTGGTTACCGAACCGAACATTCTCTCGGTCTTGTTGAATTATGCAAAACAGAAACCAGTCTGGGGTATTCTAATTTCCTCTCACACGACCTCATTTTCATAATGAAGTGGTGAGCGCAGAAAGCATGATACTGGTACTGGTAAGCTGGAATATTCTAATCCTTTGTGTTGGTCATTTGGCTTGTTCGCAGAAAATTCATTAACTATTTGGTGAAGAAAAAATTGAATACTCAAAGTTCTTAGTTCGAAAATCGGAAAAGATCACCCATTTTATGCCCAATGATAGGAAAAGCATGGCCTGAATATTCTAATTCCGCACCTCGATCATACCTATTCTAATTTCTAATCCAGACGGCCAGAAAATTTTCTGTTTCTTCTCGTTGAGGGATGAACATAAAAACGCGGCTGAGATATATTTGTCTCATTCATCTCTCATCTCATGTGGTGCGTAATTACGTTCAGCCATGCGGACACAGGCATCACTGCATCGGTGTGTCGGTCGCTTTGCCCATCTCTGCCCTCTCCTCTGCCCCTTCACCCCTCACCCCTCACCAGTTCCATCCCCTGTCTTTCTGCCCATTTCACCCAACCAAAGCCATGCCATTTTTTCTAACCACAAATCGCGTATCGATCGATCCAATGGCATTTTGGCAGTAAAAGTGCTGTTCTGGAACAATCTTGTTTCACGACTTTTGCAATGATTTGTCGTATCAGTTGAGTTAGAAAATCTTTCTCTTTCAAAAATTAACAGCTTTGATTCAGACTCGTAAATTTTTTACACTTGCGGAGCCCGCATGAACGAAAAAGTACGTCTTTTCGAGAGACAGAGAGAAGACATGCTCGTTGCCTCTCTCGATAAGATATCTTATCTCGTTCATGTGAGCATCCGTGGGTGTGAAAATCTACAAGTCTGCTTTGATTTTCATAATACCTGTTAAACTCGTAAAAATATCATCTTTCGTCGGAAAATTGAAGAATTCGTACATTTTGGCATTTTTCGTCGTGAAGATAGATCAAGAATTCGAAGTTCCTTCCTATTCTAATCCCCGTTTTTCTGATTGAAAAGCTAGTCGCGGTTATTTTCGGGCTTTTGTTCCTGTTTCATGCAATTTTTCTATACTTTTTGGGATTTTTTTAATACCGAAGATTGGAAATAAGTTAGCCCACTCATTTTTTCAAGACTCAAAATGTAGTGCTTTAGTTTAGTGGCACCGGAATCTTCTGAAGAGGTTTTGGGTTGATCTTTCCATTTTTTCTAATTTCTTTCTTCGAGTCTTTTGCTTTTTCTTACTCTTTCTCTGATTCTTTTTCAATCTTTTCACTCTCTCATCTCTTGTCACTTTCTCTTGGTCTTCTTTGCTTTGGGGCATGTCGTTAATGTTGTGCTGCCGCATTTCTGCCTGTCCCTAGTGCCGTCTTGTGCTCCTCCTATTTTCTCTGTCTGACTTCTTTTCTTCTTTCTCTTTCCTTCATTATTTCTTCGTCGTTTTATCTTTTCCTTTTTCTAATCATTCATTCTCTCTCTGCCAGCTTCTTTCTTCCCTTCATTTGATTCCTTTGACCTTTCGCTGTGCTCCTCTCACACCAAAATATATCTCACACCAATTTCTGACCAGAAATGAATCCGATTATTCCTCCGGAATCGCGAATTTTCGATCGCTTTTCATCATATTTTTGTAATTTTTTGTTGAAAATTTGTGAAGTTTTCAAGCATGTCATCGGTGTAGAATTTGTAACGAATTTGGTTAAATTTTTTTAGATAATGAAATTTTCATTATGTTGAGCTTGAATATCTAATTTCTGATCACCTTCAATTTATTTTCATCTCAATTATTGTGGCCTTATTAGCCTTGTTTGCACTATGTTTCAGTTCGTCTTGATTAGCACTTGAAAAAAGTGCAAGAAAAACTAACTGTTAATTTTTCACGTTCTTCAAAACTTATGATATCATTGATAATTTTTCTAATCCAAAAATTTCGAACCTTTTGCTCCCGTCCCTACTTTTCACTTCCGTATCTCAAACCAATTATTTTTGTCAAAACTCTCGAGCATTTTTCATTTTTGCATTTTCATATTCGTTCAAAACATGCCTTGAAGAACCCTCGAAAGTTCGGATTTTTTGCCGAATTTCGCGTGGTTTTTTCTCGTTTTCTCTGGAGGTTTGCATACTTTCGCGTATCAGAGATTGAAAATTCGGAAGAGAAAAGCCTACTAGTAGGTGAAAATATTGGACCAGTAAATTCGCATCATCTCATTAATCTTATAGAGAAGAGAGTCTCAGTTAGAAAATTTCAGCAAATTTTCTGGGTTTAAGATTTTTTTGAGTGTCAAAGATTGAGACTCCGGGAGAACTCTTGCAGAATGAGAAGATTCGGAATTCTAAAAATCCGGGAAACCGATGCTAATGTGGTGCAGCTTTCTTGAAACACTCCGAAAAATCTTCCATTCATAGATTCGGAGAATGGAACCAGAAAACGAAATTGGGATATTCAGAGACACCAAAGCATAATCAGTTAGATGCAACATCCTTGTCTTGCTCATTTTTTTCGGAAAATTGAATTTGCAGACTGGTGTCTCTTCCTTGTTCCTTAATTTTTCTTGATCGTAAAAAATTTAGAGAAACTCTTATCTTCATCAGCTTTCATCAAGCTATATATTTTTTGAAAATTAGATTTTTCCCTTTTATTTTTCTTGTTTCCTTTTTAAAATGATGAAAATTTATCTTCCTTTCGTTTTTTCATCGGAATTCATCTAATTTTTCTACCCATTTCTTGGAATCTTCTCATTTCACGTGAAATCCGTCGTCTGTGCATTCGAAATTCCGAATTATTCATTCAGCGCTCTGCTCCCATTTGATGCCGTCCTTTGCAAATTCAATTTCTCCCAAATTCCCCTCATACAAATGAATCATCGAATTTTTGGAAGATGGCGGGAAAAAATCTTGCAGAGTTGCTCTCTAGTTCTCTAGTTTAGCTTGTGCTATCTCAACGAAAAATCTACAATATTGACTAAGAATTTGATTTATTACCTTCTTCATTTTCAGATAATTTCTTTCGTAGTCAGGCAGCTTGTGCCCAATTTTCAAAATTCATTTTGGAAATCTTCGTCACTTCTGCAAAATTTTAAACTTAATTGATTTACGAACGTTCTCCACAAGACAATTCACTAGGAAAACGTAGTTTTCCGAAAATATAATTATCTGAGATTCATCCCAGCCTGATTTGCATATCTATTCTTCAGCATATTCTCAGAATCTGTGTCTAATTTTTGGAAGTATCGTCCAGGAAACTTGGTGCATGCGTATACATTTTCAATTGAGTTTGTGCATATGCAGATGGACTAAAAATACGCGCGTCTTGGCTCGTAAAGCGAAAAGTGGTCAGAAGCTGAGAAAATATATTTGAAAGTCTGAAAAGTGACTTCCATCTAAGGAGTTGGTTTTGGAAAAAATAGCGGGAAGGTGAAAAACGAGAAAAATAAGCCCAGAAAATTACGTTCATCAGTTTTTTTTTCTATAGTCTAGGGAACATTGTTGTGGACTGGATTTTTCGTAATTAGTCCAATTTTCTTTGTTTTCACATCTTTCTTCTAATACGTAATCTTAGGTTTGTCAAGTAAAATGTATATCAAACGTAGATTTCTAAAAATAGCACGGATTTTGTAAATAGTATATTTTTCATACTTTCGTAGGATGAAGTGATTTAGAAAAACTGATAGAATGGAGAATAAATGCATGGAAAACGAGTGTGCGAATCTGATGATGAAAGACAAAAAATTCGCCCAGTATTTTCTATGAAATCCCCCTTTTGAATAGACATAGATTTGTGCTGAGATAGTTGAATATTTTAAAGTCAGACGATCGTTTTAGTATACAGAGCGAAAACGTTTATCTGAACCCCTAAATGCGTCACGGAACTTTGCACTGAAATCTCTAAACTGTATTTTTGAGAGTTTTTGTTTAAAAATTATGAATAACCCCTTCACTGTGAGGTGGACTTTCGTAAAATTCTATATTTTAAACAAATTTCTGGGTGTTTCTAAACCTGAATAAGGAAAGTTGAAACTTCGATTTGGAACCACAAGGAGATCAATCTCGATTTCAGCTAATTTCAATATTGATCGACCTGAATTCAATTTACCACACATTTTCTTTTCATCAACATTTGACTACCTTTCAGAAAAAATATCTGGATCTTGAAAAATCTTGACCTACTAAATCTCGTATTGAGCTGTTCTTTTGACAGCATAAAATGGCTATTCGAATGCACAGCATGTGACAAATGAAGGAGTGAAGAGAGGGCAAGAGATTTAGAGAAACAGACACGCAGAGATAAATAAAGAAGCGGAGGAAATAAGACATAGGGCACAGACCTTACAGCTGATCACACATGGAATCATAAAATCTATTTATCTGTGCCGTTTTAGAGCCGACCGATTTATTTTCACATTTCATATCACGAAATTTGGAAACGTTTTTGGAAATCACCTATA
Organism: Diploscapter pachys; assembly: GCA_002287525.1. Classification (NCBI taxonomy): domain Eukaryota; kingdom Metazoa; phylum Nematoda; class Chromadorea; order Rhabditida; family Rhabditidae; genus Diploscapter; species Diploscapter pachys. Next base: position 306,297 of record LIAE01007184.1, read on the forward strand.
TTATTTTGGTAGACCTTTCTTTGAATTTACGAATCTCTGAAAACTTATTCGTTAAATGTCTATTTACTTCATTTTTATATCTTTTTCATGTTTGAATATTACTCCTCTTACAAGTTATTGAATCAAAATCTTGGTGAATTTTTAGATTGTCGGAAACTACCACGTTCAAGAATTTCATGTCATTTTTACAATTTTCTACTCTTTACCGGACCTGACTCATTCGAATGCGAAATGCTGAATTAGCGACGATAGATATTTGGGTGTGATTGTTTCTGTTTCTAACTTGTTTTGTGATGAAAAGGCAGCGTTTTTCCTATCACCGAATGGTAGAATCGAAGAATGAATCAGCTGCGTTTCTTTACTGGCGAAAAGACGGACCTATTGATGCCGTTTTCGATCATAACATTTTTTCTAAAAGGAGGGTAAAATTCGGAATTAATAGCGGAAATGAGTTGATTTGACGATATTTCGTTAACGGTTCATAAAACGCTAATTTTCTAATTTTATGGACCATTATGAATGTTTTATTTTGCGAAAACAATGCTTTATCATTTTGACAAATGAATCAGGCCTCATTCTCAACCCACTTAATTTTTAAATTTCATTAAATTTTATGGCGATTTCTATAAATTATTCGATGAAACCGAACAGTTTGTTGTTTTAGGCAGGATTGAAAAATTTTGAATTTAAAAAAATCTATAATTTTGTGTTATATGATAGGTAAACAAAACCGATAGCAGACCCCTCCACATAGGGAAAAATGATAGGAAAAAAATGTTCTTGATATTGACTTGTTTATGATAGAACGGGAAATGATTTCGGTGACAAGTCACTCTGTCAAATGAGTCCCTTTCCCTATGTTTTAACAGCCCTATGTCCTTGAATTCATATGAATCACACGAGATTATTTACGTTCCTGTTTATTTTTCGCATCATGCAGCGATTTATCATGATTTTCGCCCTTCTTAATTTTGCCAACTAGAAAACAGTCTTGATACGCTTCAGACAAACTTTTTATTCGATCGCAGATTCATCGATAAAGTCAACATTCCTTGTCTACTAAACCATAAAAACCCCACACGACAATCTTAGGTCTGTATTTTGAAGCGTATGATTTCATTGTTCTTCAAAATGTTTATTCTTCATGAATCTTCTTCAAGCTGTATTTTTCACGCTATCATTTTTACTTTTTTGAATAGTCTAATTGCCCAGAAACTAGTCTCGTCTGGATTCATCGGTATAGAATGGCAGTAGTGAAAGTCGACTTTTGTTGGATCTAGTTGTGGATTTGGATAAAAGTTGCACTTTAATCATACTTTATAGATATTTTTAAACGTGACTATTGAATGTATTATCTTTCGGGTTTTGTTGTTACAAATCATTGAATATCATCGTAAAGCCTCATATGATTTGCACTTCTTTTTCGGAATATTTTTATTGCATATTTTGAGAATTTTCGCGTCTTTTCCTTTATACTTTGTTGCCGACACTCTGAAAGCATTTACGATATCTTTTGTCGTTTTGTCAGTCAATGTGTCATATACATTCCGTCTTTTTCATCGTTCCTCTCGTCTGTCTAGCTTTTTACTTTTTTCTTTTTTCTTCTTTCTCTTATTTTTACCGTTTTATCATTTCTCTCTGACATCTTTAAATTTGAACTTTTTGTTTCTTCCTTGCGTCTATCTTCTGTACTAATATCACGCGGTAGATTTATTATTATTATGAACGAGTTATTAGTCTTGAAAAAAGATCGAATTTATCCCCACCCCTCTTGAATGATTTATTATGGAAAAATCCAAACCAAAATTTTCCTAAGGAAATAAACTATCATCTGAAATAGAAATTTCAATGCGCTTTGAACGAAGCATTCATCTTCCAATGCATTCTTTGATTTTGAAATTTATAGCCAAAAAACGAGCCTAGATTTGGAGGCGAAATAGCGTGATTTAGAGATGAAGAAAACGTGAGGATGGAAATGGAAATAGAACGTGAATTTGAGAGGGCAAATAATGCAAAGAGGAGCATTCGGGAAAAATAGTTTACTTTTGGAGAGAACGACCGATGTGTTTCGTCTTTTGTCTGGGGTCGCTGAGTCGCTGTTCAGAGTGTTTAGAGCTATGATTTATTTGCCGATTTGCCAATTTACCGATTTCTAGTGATTTAATGACTGTCTTATCTATTTTTCATGGGACTTTTTCTCCGCCTCCGGAGTTTCTTATTTTTTTTTCTTCACCAAAATGCGTCCATACTCTTCATCCTTGAAGAGAAATAATTTCTCGTGGTTTTCTGAGAATCTAAAATTGATTATAACTTTTAGGTCCCAAAGTTTGTGTTTATTTGTATTTTCCTGCCTCTTCCCCACAAACAAACTTCCCTAATCACAAAATAATTACTCTCTGACTCCCTAATTCCTCAATTTTCCTGATCGCTTTCACTTTCCTCACTTTTTCCTTGCTATCTATTCGTGACCACCCATCTCTAAAATATTCGATAGTTTTTTCTTGGGAATATTTTATCGCTAAGCTCCTTAATTTCGGGTGAATTACTGATAAACTATGCATTTTTGGTGTGATTTTATTGTCTTTTCTGAACGACGCATAGCTCTTTTTATCGAGCTTTCGTTCAATCGAACTGAAATAATCAGAAAATCTCTCGCTTCATGATGGAGAATAAGGTCCGAAAAGTCGTTTTAAATAGTTTCTTGTCATAATTTTCATGTATAGTTTGTTTTACGGAACCGACCTGACATTTTCAGCGATCGTAAATAATCCCGAGTACGACATGACAGACTTTCCAATCATTTCAATCGCAAAAATCAATCTTTTATCATTTGTTCGAGTGCGAAGTTTGCGTCTCGTGGAAATGCCCTGATTATTCTTTTAGACGTAAAATCGTGACTTTGACACGTAACGATTTCTAGGTTGAAATGAACTTTCGAGTTCAAAACGTACTCAATTTTCAATAATCCGCTCTCGAATTTGCATCATCGTAATTGGGGATTTGATCTTTGAGACAAGAGATCTCGGTTTAGAATTGATTTTTAGGAGGTTTTCAGATAATCGTTTTACCGGTTCAATTTTAATTGAGGTATTAAAATTGTACAAAAACTTATTTCTTGAACAGAAACGTTTTGTCGAAAATCTGACAGAGGTTTTGAAGTCAGAAAGCCAAACAAAAGGCGCGTGTCATCTCGATTTGTACGAATTCATTGATTAGTCGAAAAAAGACAAAACAATGAGAAAACGTAATCAGCAACCACAAAACAACGCTGTTCAAATAAGGAAGCAGTGGTGTTGAGGAGAGATTATTTGAAAAGAAGACAAGTAACGAGTAACGTAACGCTATTCTCACGTTTGTCGACTTTGTAAACTAGCACTCGAATTTCTTTGTTGATTTTCTGCGACTTTTACTACTTGTGTGCAAAAATCTGCGATTTTTGTCTTTACAAATTTTCTTCAAAAATTCTAGGATTTAAATCTTTACAAAAACAATATGGTGATCGAAAATCATAACTAGCCCGTTTTTGGGAGGAAAAATTGTGGCATTTCTTCTAAAAAAATCTCCCAAAATTGCGAACTTCTAGATTTTTTCCAAAATAAATAAGCAATGAAAAATCATGCTTCTCGACTTTTTGCAAGATCTATTGGAAAGTGGTCATCCAGGGAAGCAAAACACTACACCACTTGTCCATTCGATCGCAAAATTCGGACATTTTCGAAAACTCTCGTCGAATTTTGAAGAATAGGCGATGAAAACTGGTCGATATATCTTTTTTCCAGAAAATTCGTTATTATTTTCTTTTCCTCTCATTCTGTAGTTACCTTTCTCATCTTTTTCTTGTTCTTTCCATTTCGCTCATTTCACCGCAATTCGCAATTTCAGTCTCGAGGTCGTTTCGATTTTGATTCGTATCACAATTGATCGCACCTTGTTTCCCATCGAGAAGTGTTCTAGAAAATCTCGTCAATCGGGTCTATTTTTGAGAAATCCCAAAATAATTGCGATTTTTTAAAATGTAATCATCATTTTTGTTCTCCTCCAAAGTGTCCTGATTTTTACATAATCTTTCCTTCTAATTGAAGAGATGATCTTCATTTTCCATTTTCATCTTTATTCTAAAAAATGGTGTTTTATTGCATAATCACAATTTTACTTGATCAGAAAGATGATCTTCGTTTTCTTCTAGTCGAAATTCCATTTTTAGACACTCATCATCCTCTTCTTATCACACTGATAGGTAATCGATGTTTTGTTATCTGCAAGGTGCATATTATCCCTATTTTCGTCTTCCAGCAAATATCGTGTTTTGGAAGTCTCTAGAAATGGCGAATCAGTGTGTTTTCCTTCGTCTGCATTAGTGAGATCCCAGCGTTTCTTCATTTCTGCCTAATCTTAATGCATTCGAAATTAGACACTATCTTCTTTTCCTAAAGCACCTCTTTGCCTTTCAACATTCAAACATCCGGATAAACATAGATCAACATTAGTAAAAAAGCCGGGATCAGAAGTTTGCCACTTTGTCTTGAGTCTTTTATCTCGGTCTCAAATTCTTTCTACGCGAGGATTTTATCATGCATTTCTAAGTTGGTAAAATCATGTTGTTCTCTAGATTTCAAGACTAAAATTTCGGTTCACTATTTCATGCATAAGTTTCACAACTTGTTGCAATATCTTTGAAAGAAAGTTTTAGTGTTCTATTTTGCCAGAGGTCAAAAATGACTCTACTATCCTTAATCTATGCATAGCGCATTTCACAAGTGCATGAAACGCACCTCATCTATTTTTAGTGAATGGGGGAGTAGAATAAGAGAATAGAAGGTCGATCCACTGGGCCCAAACAAATCATGCATTTGTGGTCTGCTGAGTCAAACTTGAGCTAACTATTTGTTGAGCACAATAATCTATTTTAAACATCCGATGATGTTTTTTTTTTTGAATATTAGCTCTTTGTGAAACTTATTTTAAAAATTTTCCCCTAAACAGTGAAGATTTATTACCTGAGAATGATGATTTTTGGATGCTGAAATGGTTCATTTCATCTTTTTTAGTTTTTTGCAGAATTCCGTAGCATTTTATCATCAAAAGGTCAAGTACGATTATCATTGCTTTCTTGCAAAGAATATCAAAATCTTCGAACGAAAGCACTTTTTGCTCTAAAATCGAATATTTTTCACTCTTGCCCGATATAATAATTTATGCTCGATTTTTTCATGTTTGCCCAAAAATGTACCCGCCTATTTTCTTATTCCACTCGAGAACAAGCAATAAATCGTCTGGTGCGTGTGATCACTTTCCAGATGATTCCAAATTTCCAAAAGTTGGACTTTTTCTAGGTTTATCTTTATCAAAATAGTTATATCTCATCTGTAACTTTATGATCTTCATCATGGAACGAGAAAATTTCTAGAATAGTTCAGTTTACTTTCAGAAAATCATCCTTTTCCATTCTAACCTTTGTTTGATGGTGTAGTTTGTTACTGAACTTTTTGTGCTCAATGTTTTCAAGAACATTCCGCGCATTTATAAACTCCAAGTGACCTTTGTATTCTGAGCTTAGGACGTCCATTTCTCGAATTTATTTTCAAACATTCACAAAATTTTAAAATCTTCGATATTCTACAAAGCGATTTTATATCCATTAGGAACTCTGACGAAGCTAATAAAAATGGCCAACAAAACCTTTAAAAATTATTTTTATCTCGATTTTCATATTTTGTCCATTAGATATTAGACACTTTGATAAAAAGAGTTTAATTTTTCTTTTTTGGCATTTTCAATATGCTACAAATCACATTTATGTCTGCTCTTTAGCTCCATTTACATCCATATAGCTTCGATAATTTTAAATTTCTCACTACACTTTACCGGGAATATCAATAAATAAAAAATCGCAAAAATGTGTTTTTTCCGTTATATGAAATTTCAGTAGTTTTTCCCGACAAATTTATAGCTTTGATAGGACCATTTAATGTGATCGGTGATAAGAAATAAGCAGTCGTCGGGCTGAAGTGCGGGTGATAAAATTTCAAACTGATATGCCCGGGTCACAAATCGCGAATTTCACTCTCCTCTCTCCTTGCTCTAAATTTTATAATTTATTTTCGAGTCATCTGATTTCTCATTCTCCCTCAAAAGTTTATCCATTTCATTTTTTATAGTTCTTTCATTTATTTCAATTTACAGACGCACTTTGTTTTTTGTTTACGGTATAAAAATTCGCGTTTTCGTTTTTTGTGTTGAACTTTCTCATTTTTTTTATTTCAGGAAAGAAGTATACCAGAATGGAAGAAGGAACGTCACTAGTCAATAGCGGAGAGCATCGTCGTCGTGCTTCTGAGTCCGCCGACGACGTGGCGACGTCATCCGGACTCTCGACGCGAAACGACGTCGATGATTCAGGAGCTCAGCTGGAGACAACGACAACGGGCAATGCTCCTAGTTCGCATTCACAGAATCGAGTATTCTTGCCAGGTACAGTTAATTTTTCCTTTTAAAAATAGGAGCATTTTTTTTGGAAAAGTCCGCCAATTTTGTAGAGAAAATAGCTATGATAAGCGGCTAGACGTATTCTGATTTCGTTTTTATATGAATTTCTGTTTTGATTCCGAAATTTTTGGAAATTGAGAATCAATTCAGGATTTTCAATCTCAAGTCTGTCCCTCTCTTGGTGCTAATAAAAGAAAAAGTCTTCGATCTTTCGAATAATCTTTGAGCAAATTTCATAATGATCCAAAGTACAATCCTTTTCTAGAATGCGCACTATTTGTGAGTTTTATTCTATTAGAATTCTTTCGAAACAGCACACCTTTGACAGACAACTTTTTACTTGCATCTCTTCCTGAAAATCCTGTCACACGAGCGTAGTCTGCCTCGATCAAAGTACTTTCTGCTGATTTCTATCAAAGTTATCACTTTCAACCTCCTTAACTATAAGATGCTATTTTGAAAAGTGTCCAAATATGTAAACCCCCCGTATTAAAAGTGCTAAACCATGCGAGAGAGCGCGGCTTTTGTAGCAAAATTATGAATGAAATCATTCCAGCCTGTTTACGACCTGTATCTTTCATCATTAGAAGAAGGATTTTCTGATAGCTTTTTCGAAAGACGGTTATCTAAAGCCGCACAAATTATGTGTTTTTGATTATTCCAAACGAACAAACGTATTGACATCTTTTTCGAACGCGAAAACAGATTTCTCATTTCATCAGCATAAATTTGTTGAAAAAACTCTTTATTTTGCATTTTAAAAGCGGAATTTCAATTTTGAAAAGCTACTGTAATTTTATATAAAGAAACTTGTTTCTTGACTTTTGTTAATTCGGAAACTGTTTGAAGCACATGAGAGCCAGAACGAATTTGCGTATTCGCTCTTCTTTATGATAAATTTTTGAAACTTACCAAAGTTATAGTATTTTTTAATTTTAACCTTTTCAGGGTCAAAAATGTCGGAGTTCCTTGCGAACCTGCGAGGATTCTCGCTGTCCGGCCTGTTCTGCTTGTGGGGCGAATTCATCGGTCGGTGGCCCGCCGCGTTTTTGATCGCATCAGCCATCATGATTTGCTTATCAGGTTTCTTTTTTTAAATCGATATTTTTCAAGCTCATACTTTTTTAGGAAAATGATATTGACCAAATTTTGATCTTAGAAGAGTTTTTGTAAAGTTTACCAACTTCACAAGTGTATAATTTACGAAAAAAATGGCATGATTAGATTTTACCATGAAAATTATTCCTTGAAAGCTAAAAAATGATACTTTTGTGATTTATGATTTGGACAGATAGCCAAAGGACTACAATAGCGTGAATTTTCAGTGATAGATTATTAATTTTTTGCTATTTTCAGGAGGAATGCACGGCTTGAAGCTCAGAGACAACGTTCGCGATGGGTACACTGCGAGGAACTCGCGATCTAGGTTGGAATCCACCATCTACAGGGAATTTCTCGGATCGGAAGGTGAATTTTAAAATTTCATTTAAATTAAAAATTGGCCAATGGGTTTGTCTTAGCTAAAAATGTTCCTATTTTTGACTATACGATGAAACGCACTCAGAACATTTGTAATTTCAAGATATCGCTCGAAATCCAACACAATATTGGAAATCAGATGATTAGTACTCGTTTTGAGAACGAAGTGAAGCGTATTTTAACAATTAAAAAAATGATTTCCAGGCGATCCGGTAATGACGACAGTGCTGATGTTGGCGAAGGACAATGGCTCAATGCACCGACTGGACTACCTGGCAGATGCCGTGCAGCAGCTCGTCCATCTCAGCAACAACCTGTCAGTCACTGTCGATGTACACACCGTCGGCTACCGAAGGTTTTGTGGACATTATTGCGACTCAAATCTGCCCCTTCTATATTTCTATGTAAGTTGATTTTGTTCTTCAGATCTTTGAGAAGGTGTTCAAAAATGACAACAACATATTGCACTTTTGTCGGGGTTGTGCCTAATTATGGAAAGGTTGAAGCATATCAGAAAGAAATGGTGGGGAAATAAGCTTAGAACCTTTTGTTAGAAACTTTCAATTTTTAACAAAAGTATGACATGATTAGGAAATGCTCGCGTATGGAAGGACTATCATATAGACCGAAATTGCTGTATCATTATAGTAATCCTGAAACTTATTTTCCAAATTTGTAATGTCGTTTTTTCCAGCAAGCTCTAACCGACAAAACGCACAACCCAGTGGCTCCATTCAGAGTGGATTATCCGATTGCACATTTGAGAGGCAACGATTTGCACCTCGAAAGAAATCTGTTCGGAGTGAGGACTGGCAACAAGTCCAATATCACTAACATCGAATATGTCGAGGTGAGAATTTTTCTAAAATTTCGAAAAAAAAAACAAAGACTCAATTCAATGCTATATAATTGAGAAGAATTTACGATTTCTCTGAAACTTTATGCAATTAATTGTTCAAAATTTCAGCTGATTTCCGCCTCTTTCCTTGCTGAAGTGAAGACCCGCGAAGACATGGACAAACAGGGCGCGTGGGAGTTGGCCGTGTTCGACTACTGCAGGGAATACTCGCAGAATCCCGACAATAAAATGGAGCTGCTTGTAAGAAAATTCGACTTTTTTCATGAAGACTACTGCAGAGTCCAAAATTTGGGATCGTCGAATATTACAGAGAATCTGTTTTAAGCGAGACTCCTTTTCACGTGCTATTTCTCCTCTTCTAACATTGGAAAATAACTGCTCCGCTTTGCACTTTTCAGATTACAAACTCTAGTATATAAATGACTTGAAAATATATTTTCTTTCATTTTTTCAAACTAATTTCGACACTTTATGCTAATTTTCAAATTTTCAGGTACTTGGCGCCGAAATCGTGGACACCGAAATGAACAAGGACTCGAGACGAATGATACCGTATTTTATTGTCGGTACGATTTCTTCTTCATTTTTATTGGTAGTCTATCGACTCGGAACCAAATGATCTTTTTTGAGGCATATTTGAAATTTTAATGTTTTTGAAGATTTTATAAATGCTCACATTGAGTAACGTTCAATGAGTAACTTTCGACTTATAAACATTCTTTGAAACATAACTTGGACACTTTTACCCTTTTTCTTAATTTTCAGGCTTCACGTTTATGCTGGGATTCGTGTTCACTTCGGTCGGTCTATCAGCCTACTACTATTCTTCGTTCACCTACCGTATTCTGGTATGCTTTCCCTTCTAAAAATCATTTACTGACTGACTTTACACTGCGACAAATAGTCAAATGAACTGAAACCTAGACTCTTTATCCTCAGTGAAAAGTTTCGATAAATCAAGAGAGTCAAAAGTCAGATTTGATAGAAATTGTTCCCAAATTTATGAACAAGAAATAAAATCAATTCTAAGGCTTATGTTCTCCATTTATTGGATGACTTTTCACAGTGAAAGACTATAAAATGCTATTTTAAAGTAATCTTCGTTTTAGATAGTCTCAGCGACGTGCACCCTGATTCCGTGCCTGGCAATAACGACCACTCTGGGTCTGTCGACTCTGGTCGGCAACAGAACCAACTCGCTAATGCTTATAATGCCCTTTTTGATTATGGGCATCGGTAAGTCAATTTCTTTCTTTAGCGCTTTTGAGTATGTTTCAAAATTTGTATCCTGTCTTAAGAATTATTGAAATTTTTATTACGATTATCAAATATATTCAAGAACGATAAAAAATCATATCAAAGTGGGGAAAATTGCCAAACTTCCTTTTATTAATGAAATGGATATTTTTTCCTGAAATTTCCCTCGAAACTAGAACAATTATGTTTCAACTTACCGATATAATGATAGAATATTTCTAGCATTTATTCTTTCGATACCTTCTGAACTAAAAAAGTTAATTTTTCAGGTGTGAATGACGCGTTCCTAGCAGTGCACGGTTGGATGCGGGAAGCGAGAAGACGAACAGAGGCGGAACGACTCGGGAAGATCCTCGAGGACGTGGGCCCTTCAATCACGACCACCACCTTCACCAACGTCATCGCTTTCCTCATCGGGTGCTTCGGACCTACTGAAGGTTAGGATTTTGTTTAATTTTTAAAGATAACTACACGAAATTATATTATCGACTCCCAATTAATTTTGAGAGACTTTCGCATCTTTTTTTGAAAAATAATAAAATAATTTTTTGAAGTAAATAAAAATTCTTGAAGTCAAATTGAGGTCTTTAGACTATTTTTGAGATTACGCGCCGTTTTAAACTTATTTAAAAGATTTTCTGTGAACTTTTAAAAATTTGACTCTATTCATCTACGAGTCAACATGGTTCCGACTTTCAAAATATGAATCATATTTGAGGTATTTCTAAAATTGACTCTTTTCAGAAATTTCGATTTTCTGCCTCGGATGCGCGATGGCTCTGAGTTTCTCGTACATCTACACGATCACGCTGCTCTGCCCGATTCTGAGTTATTGCGCCCACGATTGGAAAAAGCGCACCCGACCCAATTGCATGCAGATTAATGTGAGAATTTTTCATTAGTTTCTCAAAATGATCAATTTTTTCGTCACTTTTTGGAATTCGTTTTGAATTTTTATTAAATAATTTTCCATCCAGAAACTCAATACTTTTCTTTCGAAATTTAGAACTTTATAGGAAATTTTCAGATCCAACTCTTCGCCCGAAAACTGAACAAACTCGTCGCCAAAATCCTGGCCAGTAAATTCGCGTTTTTCATTTTGTTACTAGGAGGTAAAATGCCATATTTTTTCTGAAAATCAATATAAATCTAGGAATGGTGTATTGGTCGTTCGGAATTTGGGGCACAGTTTCTATGTCGGCTCGATTGGATACCGATAAAATTTTGCCGATCGATACTCCGATTCGACGACCACATCGAATGGTCGAACGACTGGGTAATTTTTTATTTCTTAAAATCTACCTAAATCGCAAACGCATTATTTATTGCCGTTTCTTTTGAAAATAATAGTTTCGAAACCTATAAAAATCATGAATGATTTATTTTTCTATTTTTCAGTGTGGGCCGAGTACTACCCGGTTACCGTAATCGTCAACAAACCGATCGATATCTCCGACATCCAGCAATACAACACGTTGATGAACTTCGTGCAGGAGTTCGAGAGGTTGCCGTCCAATAAAGGTTCCTATTTTTAGGGAATCATAATTTTTTCAAAAAATTAAACTTTCAGGTGCGAATTTTACGATGTTCTGGCTTCGTGCCTACGAGAAGTATTTCAATGGAGTTGGAGCAGAGGATTTCGACTACTTCGACGAAAATACCGAAGTGCAAAAGTCGAGTGAAACCGAGAAAAAACCGGGAAAAAGTGGCATCGACTATTCTAAACTCGCGCACTTCCTGGGCAGTCCTTTGGAGAAACACCACAAAGCGTTCCTGCATTTGGACTACAATCAAACGTGAGTAGCATCTTCATTGATTTCTGTTTGAGCATTTTAAACTTTTGATGTATGTAACAAAAATGGATAATCTTCGTAACTTTTTGATATCAATAGTAATTCTGAATGGAAGGATTTTTTTAAATGAAGTTAAAAATTAAAAATACTCTTTTTTTAGAATCCCCGTTCGAAGTTTTTCATTCATGATTGTCTACAATAATCAGACGACTTGGGATGACAGAATCAACGTCATGCTGCAATGGAGGGAAATTGTTGATAGGCAAGTCAACGATATTTTTTCTTTGAATATTGAATTCGAAAATCTTAAATTATGTTTAATTCATGTTTTTACGCTAATATTCATTGAACAATATTGTTCAAATTTTCAATTCTCTAAAACACAATACGTTCATTTCAGATACCCCTCCCTGAAGGCTTCGGTTTGGAACGTGAACGGAATGTTCGTGGATCAAATGCTTCTGCTCAAACCGCTGACTTTTGAGGTAGGTTTCAGAAAATACATAACTTCTTTAAAAATCAAAACTGGCAATTCGCGACCTTCTTTCTCGATTGCAATTTGATTTCAAGAACTGCGAATATTTTTCATCAAAAGTCAATTCATTAAAAAAGCTATTTCTCACCTTTTATTTACTTTGCTCATGCTCTCTTACCTTTGGTACAAAGTATTGATTTTTGGTAACAATGCTTTCATAGCCAATTTCTACCTATTCAATTTTCAGACCTGCGTGGTTACTCTGGTGTGTATGTTCGTGGTGTGCATGGTGTTCATCCAGAACCCAGTCTCGGTCGTGCTGGCCACTCTGTCGATAGCTTCGATCTCTTTCGGAGTGATGGGATATCTCTCCTTCTGGCATCTCGAATTAGATCCTGTCACATTGTGTTCGGTCCTTATTTCTATTGGACAATCAGTTGATTTCGTCGCCCATACGACCTATCATTATCAGGTTGGGTTCAAATTGAGAGAAATCTCATGTTTTTACAAAAAAAAAGTGACAAATTTTGATATGATTGGATTATTTAGAAGATTCTGGATAGGTTTCGGAGGTTTTAAAATACATATAGAAGAAATTAAAGCCATTAAATTGATTGTGTTCGTATGCAATAATAATTCCTAAAATTACAGATCTCCAGAAAGGAAGAAATAGTGGATGGAAAATTGACGATCGTAAATTTGAATACGCCTCAAAAACGGTTGGAAAACACTCTGGAGAAGGTTGCTTGGCCCATGATTCAGGGGCAATTTTCGACGTTGCTATGCGTTTTGCCACTCGTTCATTTGGAGGTTGGTTACTTTGATTTTTTATTTCTTTTGGAAAGAAATATCATTTTCCAATGTTTTAAAATAAACTTTGTTTCAGAACTACATCCCTCTGGTGTTCGTGAAAACGATCACATTGGTGGTGATTTGGGGTCTGTTCCACGGACTCGTCATGCTTCCCGCTTTCCTTGCTCAGGTATGTTGCAATTTTTAAGCAAATCAGATTTTCTCTCATTCTACCTCTCCCATTGCTGCAATATTGCACTTACATGATAAAAATGCATTAAATTCGTGGAATCGACGTGTGTATATATGTTCCAGCTAATTCGTTTTTCCTGCTAAAATGAATGAAGCAAATTTCAGTGTCCCTTCAAACTGATCGAGATCAACCTGTTCCAATATCTGTTCGGCCAGACCTCGCTTTCCCGTCAGCAATCGCATCGAAGCTTCTTTGAGAGGACGCCTCCCGTTGAATTGTCACTTCTCTCAAAAGCATCGTAACATACCGCACTTTTTATTTATTTTTCAAGTATCATAACTTTAGACGATTATTATTGCCATTCAAAATGTGTAAACGGGCCTAGATATTTTGAACTTGCGATATTTTCTCGAAATTTTAGAAAATGCAAGAGAATAGCAAAATATCGCAAGTTTTAGATTAAAAAACACGCGATAAGTTTACACCAAAATGTGCATTTTGCTTGGGTACATTGCAGATTTGTCACTCAAATTATGCGTATCATTTTCGTGTCTGTGTGCTTTTTCCGTCTACTTAATCAAATTTCTTAGCGAAGAAATTCTTCCCTCAATTATTGTGATTTTCTTGTTTCTTGCTGGTTCTAGCTAAATTCAGTAATTCTTGGATTACTGTAGCATTTTGCTACTTCTCTTGAATAACTCGACGGTATGACAAAACGATTACAGTAATTCGTTCGAAGATTGCACCTTGAAAGTACGGGTTTCTAAAATTCGATCCTAAATATTTGGTATTCAGATTCTCGTCAGTTGTTAAAAATTTATCAGTGGTTTGCAAAATTTGAAATTTTTCAAAATTTCCTTTTCTAAATCACGTTCTAGGGCTTTACAATTGTTCATTTATTTGGGAGTCGAATGAGTACAAAATCTTCGAAAATCGAAGATTTTATGACCATTTAGCCATTTTTTACTGCGTAATTTTTTTTGAAAATACGATAGTTTTTCGTTTCAACCGTAAAACGGGATTTTTCATCTTGTTGGGTTGAATCAAGGTAATTTTTAACTTCTTGATTTAGCCCTAGCATATTTTTCAAAACGTGTCTATTTTTTTATTTTTCGTGTCTTGAAAATACATGGCGTTTTCTGTATGTACAAATTTCGATAAATGAACGAAATTTCTCAGCATAAAATTTTACAGAAGAATTGTTTGAAGATCGCCCTAACAATGCATGGTTATTGACCTAACATATTATTTCACGAGCTTGAAAATGTCTTAGAGTGTCTCTTCCAAAATTTTCTGGAAGATGATCGATCGTCACTTGCTCTGTTCTTTCTTTGCAATTCTCATTCACAAACCCCGCCCATATTTCCATGCTTCATTTTTGATTTTTCGAGCGTTATCGATTTTTCTATTTCCTTTCCCTTTTCGACAGTTTTCTTTCAAATTTCCTGTAAATATTTCGGGCAAAATGTTCCGACATCTTCCGGAGCATTTCTGGAGCAACCCCCTGTGTATGCATTCGTTTTACCGTCCTAAAGTTTGATTTCTTTCGTTTTTCTCAAATTTTGATTTTTTGCTCATTTAGTTTCGCTATAAATTAGCATATTGAGTGTCGATTGCTCGTCCAAAACTCGACTTCGACTACTCGGAAGCGGGACGAGCAGAGAGCACAGAAGACGAGATTCAACTCGAACAAACCCGGATCTACGTTGGATATCAAAGTGAGCTGGGAAGAAAGATTATGCAAATTCGTTAAAAAAATAGTGTAGTATATACGATTATTAGTCTTTCGAAATTTCTTTATTCGGCTTTTTCCTAATCTACCATCACAACTTTCTAGCTTCTAAAATTCAAAAAAATTCATATTGACGATTTGCCTGAAATTCAGAACTCACTCAACATATCAACCAATTCGATCAATTGTGATTTGAAATTTTTTCTGACTTTGAAAATTCCCATGTTTTCAAACAATGCTGCAAAGCTTATTCAAATTATTCTGAAATGACAATGTTTAAAATTATTTTTTAATTTCAGAGGTGATCAAATCGGCGTGTGTCCTGAGGTTTCGTGGATTTTAACGGTCAAATCGAGTTAGCGGGACCAAGAAATTTGGTTGAAAATCGGCATAAAATCAAAGAACAACAGGTACTCTTATTCTTTTTTTATGGAGAGCGATGCTTTTCATTAAGATTCTATGAATCTAAATTTGGAAAATAATTTTGTTATCTTCCAAAGCTTTCGATTACTTTACAGACTCTTGTCTTTCTAATAAAAACATTAAATTGGAAAAAAAAACTAATTGATAATTCTAGAAATCTCTTTCATTTTCAATTAATTAAAATTTAGCTATTCCCTCCATATTCTCTGTTCAATAGATTTGATTAGTCCATGAAGCCGTACATTTACCATGATTCCTTTGAAAATTTTCTCTTTCAGCTCTTTTAGAAGTCCAGCTCATGCTTCATATTGAAAAATTTCACAACTTTGAGTAAAACTTTCTAACCTGAATAAGTGCTATTTTTCAACGTCTGCTAACCTTGTAACCTTTTCATATTGCTGCGCGACATTTCCGAGAATTCGAGCATTATTAGAGCTTTATTAAAATTTCCAACCTAAAATGTTGTGTTAAAGATAATTCATACCGATCAAACATTATTTATTTTCGAGATCAATCAGCGGCGATTATCGATGAAAAACTAAGATTACGTCAGTTTGCCCATCTAATTTGTGTCAATATCCTCTCAACAAACGCGGCTTGTGTAATTTTTTCTTGTTCATTCTCTGTGCAGCTGAATTTTAAAGAACGCTTTGGATCTCCTTCCTTCTCCTCTTTCCCTCTGAGTTATTTATCAGAAGCGCAAAATACGCTAGATTTTCTCCAAAGGCAAGGCACGAAAACAATGCTATGCTAATGGAGATATTCTATGTACGACGCGACTTTTGACAATTTATTTTAATCTCCAAACCAAGATGATGAAAAGTTCAATTTTATCATTATTTTATTGAACTTTGGAACATAAAAGAGATTTCTAAAAAGAACCTTTTGGCATTTCAAAACTATTCAGGATTTTTTGCCATTTTATTGAAAAGCTTTTCATTTCCATATCTGACGCAAAATTTTCTCTGCAACTTCAAATAGACTCGAGCTTTCTTCAGGATAAACCTTCCCATATTTTGAAGTGTCCGACCCAAACAAATCTCCCTCTGCGTCTCTAACTTTATTATTTTGCAGTGGGCAGAGCATTTTCTCAGACAACTACGAAATGCTCAAATTTAGAAATGTCTAGCATTTTTGAAAATTCACTGTTTTCGAAGATCGGAATTTCCGATCTCTGTGACTTTACAACGCAAACATCATTTCAACCCGTATCAGTCTAACTGAAAACATAAAAATATCAAAACATCGATTTTCGACGTTCTTTTTCAAAAAATCGCACATTTTAGTGGTTATTTTCGGAGTATCTCAAATTAGAAAAGATGGAAATGAACCTGAAAAACTTAAAACTAGATGAATATCCTATTTTGAATTGAGGAGATTTCATCTCATTTTTATGAAACACATTTTCTCTTTCGGAGTCTGGAGCAATTTTCTTACTGACTATTTTTCCTAGAAATCTCGAACTTTCAAAGTTTTTTTTTCCAAAATTTCAAGGGGGCGTGGCCAAATTATAAACCACGAATTGATTTTCTGATCTTTCTGGCTCGTTGAGCTAATCGTTTTCTAGCGTGCGCTCACTTTTGATTTTTCTTTCGTCCTTTATTTCTTTCTGCCATACTTTGATCACTCGCTATTTTCCCCGTCCTCTCTCCCTTTTCTGATATAATTCCCTTCTTTTCACTATACGCACCACTCTAAATTCTGTCCAATCAAAAAAGCGTCCCTTCCCTATTTTCCCCAATACTTTTCAAATTTCGTTCTTTACGAGCAAAATTTGACCAATTTCAGGTTTTGCAATTTTATTTCCTCCAAGACTAAATTCTCTATTTCTAGAACTAACCAAATCGATACATTGATTGATTTTAATCGCTCTAAATAGGCGATTTAATCGATAAATAATCACTATTCGAGTCGCAGTGGTGAGTGGACAATGAAGCTTTTGATATAGTCTAAACAATACTTTGTTACAACGTCAAATCATAGCTCTAGAAGACTAGCTGGGGTATTTGTGGTAGCAGAATATGCGAAAAATCCCTGATAGCAAAATGTTATGAATTCATAACTCGGATCAAACATATTTCGAATAATTTTGAAATTTAATTTTGTTCATCAGAAGTAAGATATTTTGAGAAAATTTCAAACGATTTTTTATTTGTGATCAATGAACTGCTGATATAATTTCGTCTATCACGTGTATCTCAAATTATTGTCATCCTTTTCCCACTAATTTTGAAACTACACTGTATTTTAACAGATATCTAAAACAAATGATCAAAATTTTGCAAGATCAGATCAATTTCAGAAATTTTCAACAAACGAAAAGTCAATAATTCTGTCATTAATCAATTGTTATCAATGACTCGGCGATAATGAATAGCCAATGCAAAAAGTGCTGAAAAGAGTCGCAAAATTATCGACCTGCCGAAGAGAAAAGAATCTTCTCTTCTCTCAGTTTGCCGTTTGCTTTTCATTCAACTCGTCTGTTTTCCCTGTCCGCTCTTCAATTTTGCCTCGATTTTAACACGTAAAACTGAATGCCCAAGTACTTTTGCCATTCTTCACGTTGATTTTTCGTTTGTCTTTTGAAAATTTCCGAGCTTTTCCCGCAACAAATGTCCGTAATTTGAACTTCAAAAGTCACCTTTTTTCGGCGAGAGAAAGATCAAATTTTTGAAGATGCTACGAATTTTTTTGAAAGGTTATGGCTAAAATGTTTTATCAGGGACCATAAAATTTAATAGTTAGTGAGTACAAGGACATAAAATAGCTAGGAAGGGATGACTGTAGTTTGAAAAGAGTGCTAAAATTGAATTTTCTTTTCTTCTAGAGAATGAATAGGCAATTCGTCAACGACGAGACCTATAGTTATGGATAGGGAAAGGGGTTTAAGTAGGCAAAGTAAGAAAATATTGTTTCTTTAACTTGTTATCCTTGTCGATGACTTTTTTCAATTTTATGAATGAACAATTTTCAGTATGCGACTGATCACTCAAACGTACGGACTCGTGTCGAAGCGACTGTTGGCCAGTTCGGCGAGGACAATGGCTTCAAATAGGGTAAAATTTAAGTTTTTTGACAATATCGATGATAGGGCAACTATTTACGATTATATTTGCTTTCCCCTTCAAGACGAATTTACGAATGAATTTTTATTTTTTTTCTTTCTTCAAAGATATGTACACTAGAATAAATGTAATACTACCTAAAACTAATTTGAAGTTTTGTGACATTTTAAAACATGCAAACAAGTTTTTTTTTTAAATTAAAATAATTTTCAGGTATTGACGGTTGATAACATCAACCCGAACGTGATCACGATGCAGTACGCGGTCCGAGGACCGATCGTCATTCGCGCCGTCGAACTCGAAAAGGAATTGGCTAAGGTTGACTTTTATCGGTTTCAATTTCATTAATGAATAACTTTCTTAAATCTAACGAAAATATCTATCATTTTTTGAAACTTATAAAACTCATTTTTAAAATGCGATCTTTTAATGCACGGTAGTTAACGGTCTAGAAATTAGAATATTTCGTTTTCTTTTAAAAATAGTGTAAATATATTTCTCAGGGAGCAACGAAGCCATTCAAGTCCGTGATCAAGGCTAACATCGGCGACGCCCACGCAATGGGTCAAGTCCCCATCACTTTCATTCGACAGGCAAGTATTTTTCAATGTGTTTCAATTTGATGTTTCAAGAATTCTTTATAAATCGAAAGGAGTTGTAGTTGTTTTCCCGTTTATTTGGACATCTTTATTCTCAACGGACTTAGTCGATCGAAGAAAATTTAGTACGTTTCACAACTGCTTCATAAGTAATCAAGAAATAACTCTTGACTACTGCGTAACATTTGATCTGAATGAAAATATCTGAAATCGCTAAGTTACCAATTATTTCCTCAGAAATTTTATCCTATTTCAGTAAGCTAGAATTCGATACTCATTTTCAATTTCAGGTGTTAGCCTGTGTGACGGAAAAGTCGTTGATGGAGAGAGGAGGCTATCCGCCTGATGTCGTCAAGCATGCAGAGGTACAGAACAGTTGAAGATTTCGAAAAATCATCGATTTTTTCAGGAGATTCTCGGCGGATGTGGTGGAAATAGCGTGGGCGCGTACAGTCAGAGCACTGGAGTCGACATTATTCGCAAACATGTCGCTGAATATATCCAGGTTGATAACTTTATTCTTAGTTTTTTATGTTTCAAAGATTCTACAAAAATGATCCTATTTAAACCATAGGTTGGTTTGATCCGTGTTTTGGAGGTTTTTATCTATCGTTATTGAAATTTTTCTTGTAAAACTCCGCACTTCTAATTCAAATTTACGATTTTCAGAGACGCGACGGCGGAATTCCGTGTGACCCGGAGAATGTGATTCTGTCGGGAGGAGCCTCGGAATCCATCAGAAACGTCCTCAAACTCTTCATGCAGCATTCTGCAGGCGGAAAGAAGACCGGCGTCATGATTCCGATTCCTCAATACCCCCTTTATTCCGCTTCTATCGAGGAGTTCAATCTTGGACAGGTTCGATTGTCTCTCTAGAATTGTTCAGCTTTTGTTTAAAATTTACTTTCGGCCAAGGATAATTTTCTGATGGACTTTTGAATGGGAAATTTTCCAGGTTGGCTATTATCTGAACGAAGAGAACGCGTGGAGTTTGGACGAGGCTGAATTGGAGCGGTCTCTGGCTGAGAGTCACAAGGACTTCAACACGAAAGTTCTCGTCGTTATCAATCCAGGTACATTTTCTTCTCTTTAAAATATGACTGTCAAGGTTCTATCGGGCATTTTACAACCTTTGTTATTTATCTTTTTTTAAATTTATTGCAAAATTCTCAATTTTTCTCCTAAATTTTAGAAGTAAAGTTTTTCAGGCAATCCGACGGGTCAAGTCTTGTCGCGCGAAAACATCGAGTTGATCATCAAATTCGCTCACAAGCACAAGCTCTTCCTCATGGCCGATGAAGTTTATCAGGTAACTTTGTTCAAAAATGTCTTTTTTTTCTAAAAATGAAATTTCAGGACAACGTCTATGCGGAGGGCTCGAAATTCCACTCGTTCAAGAAGGTGCTCTGCGAAATGGGAAAGCCGTACACTGAGTGGGTTTAAAAGTCACTTCAACTTGTACAACCTTCACATTGATTTAATACTCCATTCTTTTAGATTTATCAATATCGTATTTTTGCATGATTCGAAGCTTTTGTCGAATTATCAAAGGCTACCGTTATATTAAAGACAAATCGTTGTAAATTACTCTTAACCTTTTTATTACATTTTACCGTAATATAAATAAAAAAAAACCCCCTCTCATAATCAGGCATTCATTTTTGTTTTCAGTCTGGAACTTGCCTCATTTCACTCAGTCTCGAAGGGCTACATGGGCGAGTGCGGTCTGCGCGGCGGCTACGTCGAATTCCACAACCTCGACCCCGAGGTCTACGTTCTCTTCAAGAAGATGATCTCCGCCAAACTTTGCTCCACTGTTTTGGGACAGGTTCAATTTGGTGTATTTTCCCAGGAAAAATAATATTAGATTTTTAGGCTGTAATTGATTGCGTAGTCAATCCTCCACAACCCGGCGAACCATCTTATGATTTGTGGAAGAGGGTTAGCTTTTCTCTAACTTTATTTTTTAGTAGTTTAATAATCGTTCCTTTTTCTCATTTTACATAGGAAAGTGGTTTTGAAAACATCAAATATTTCAAATAAGTTTCAAGAAATCAATCGATTAGATGTCTAAGGTTATCACTGCTTACTTTCAGATTGAAATACAAATCACTTGGAATTCAACTAAAATGTCTATTTTCAGGAGCGTGACGCCGTCTTAGCGTCTCTGAAAGAGCGCGCAGTGTTGGTGCAGAAAGCGTACGGCTCGATCGAGGGCGTTTCCTGCAATCCAGTGCAGGGCGCCATGTACGCTTTCCCTCAAATTCACCTACCGAAAAGGGCTATCGAAAAGGCTAGGGTGAGAGATTTTCAAATATTTATGTTTATTTATTTTTTTTTCAGTCCCTGAACCAAGAGCCCGACTTCTTCTACGCGATGCAACTCCTCGAGAACACAGGCGTTTGCATTGTGCCTGGCAGTGGATTCGGTCAGAAGGAGGGAACCTATCATTTCAGGTAGGATTTTCAAAATAACTGAAGAATTAGATATGTTTCAAATAGATTTTAATATCTAATAATTAGTCCTACCTTGTTCCTCGCCTTTGAAATTTCTCAAATTACATTTAAAACATTTCAAAATTATCTCGAGGACTGCAAATAAACGCCTGAATAAGACTCTATCGGACATTTTGCCCAAAAATGGTCAATCGGGTCTCAACTTTGCAGCCCTGATTATCTTAAATATCCCTTATTTTAGGAGAAATTTGATAGCTTTTAACAATTTTCAAAGTTTTGTTGACTTGATTTCTCATTTAAAAAAATGGATTGAAATTTTTTATCATGAAAAGACTAACTTTTTAATTTTCAGAACGACAATTCTCCCGCAGCCGGCTTTGATGAAGGAAATGTTGGACAGATTCGGTAAATTCCACACTCGATTCCTCGAAGAATACAAGGACTAAATTTTGAGACGATTCTTACTCCTTTTTTGATTTCTACCAGGATTTTTGGTGAAAAAATCCGAGTTTTCCTTTTTCTTTATCAATTTTTCTTACCACTTTATCGGATATTCCCCAAAAATCCCGAATTTTCTGTCAATTCTAATTAGCGGGCTAATTTTTGATGATTGTTTAGAGAAAGATTTAGGCAAAACTTACCGTAGATTTTATTTGTTGAGTACTTCTATCGCTCCGATTTTTAAACCATTGCGCAGGAATTTTCACATGTTTGAAATTTGAACATTTCTGTACGGTGAAAATATCGATTTTATCATCCATCGATCACTTATATTTCCAGCTATTTATTCATTTCCTCGTTTTAGAAAGCGTGTTTCCATTTCTAGTTCTATTATCTAATAATGTGTCAATTTTAAAACTTGCCTTTATAGTTGGAAAATCATTGATATTTGATAAGGATTTTTTCTTTTGCGTAATAACGACATCCTGCTTTTTCGATTTTACTGAAGCCGGTTCAATTATTTCTAATTTTAGTATGACAGGATATTTTTGATGAGTCCGATATGTTTTATTGAAACGATTAAAATTCTAGTACAATTCAATCGATTCTGATTAGATGTTTAGCACGGAATTTGTGTAATGTTGTTTTTTGTTCACTTTAGATTTAGCTTGTTGCAGTAAAATCGCACCATGTTCATTTGTTTCACCTTTGTTTTTTCAAAAGTTTTGGTTTGATTTGGCCTGACCATACCTTTGCTTTTGTGATGGATTATTTTTAGTTGTTTTTTTTTTTTGAAAATGTAAATTCTTGCAAAATGATAAAAGGATCCTTTTCTCAAAGCTCCGCATGATTTTCTGGAAAGTTTCTTTTATCATTTCCGCGAAACGTATTTTCTAAAACCTATTTTTGCTTTCGCAAAAATCCATGCTGCATTTTTTCAGAACAAAATGGACAGTTCTGAAGTTGGAACGAGCATCGGCGTGGCTGTTTGCTGCAGGAAAGTGGACGGAGACGGGAAGGAAGAAATGGAGCTCGAAACTCACAACAAGGCTGAAGACACGGGATTGAAACAGGCAGAGACCAGTGGGTAGGCAAACTTTGAGTATGTTTCGAAATAATTTAAAATTTTAAAAACGAACGACGATTTAGCGGTTTGATTGTTCGAGAATGTAGTGTTGAATATTAGTTTCCTAGAAATTTTAGTTAGATGCAGAACTTTCAAGAGTGCTTAGAGATCTTCCTAAGATCTTTATTATTCCTCATCAAATCTAACTTTAATTCGTTTATAAGAGTCAGTAGCAATTTAATAATTATTGTTGTTTACAAATAGGTTCACATAATTCATGAAGGTCGAAATTTTCGAATTTGTATTGCACCAACTATCCTTGAGCATTTAAAAATTATTAAAACTTTCGTGATCTCATCCAAAAATTTCATAATACGCGTAGGTTAATTAACATCGGTGAATCATTTTCTAAAAAATTCCATGAAATGATTTCTACCCCTAAAAATCACCTCAAAATTATTCCAGTCTGTTTTTGACCCCTATTCTTTATCATGTAGCTAGCGACTTCCGTCAGCATTTTCATTCAGAATCTCGCATTTCGATATCTATATCACTACGCGATAATGTCAATATCGCTATTCCTTCCTCTTGAATTTTGATAAGGAGAGGAAGTGGAAGAGATAGAAGAAATGAAGAGAGACAGAGAAAGAGAAGGTAGTTAGAAAGAGATAAAAGAGCTCTCGAACTGATATTATCTGATTCGGATAGATCCGATACCTGATATCGAATCATCTCTTATCAGTCATCAGTGGTAGTTTCGTTTATTCAATCTTTACGAACAACTTCCGATCATTTTACCAAGCACTTCCGAACTTTATCAGCAATCAAGTCCTAACTTTCTTGGACATAGAAATTTTAACAAATTTAGCAGTTCCGTTAGGACTTTTCAACTTTTACATAAATTTGTTTTTTTCTGAAAATCAAAACTACTCATTCTCTCCTAGTTTCACAATCATTTTCCCTGCCTCTGAATCATAAACTTGACGATAATCTTCCCGAGTTTTTCATGGATTCTCCTTAGAATTGCCGTGAATGTCGGGTGGTTTTTCCTCGTTTCTACCGAATTAGGAGCAGGTTTATGGGCGAGTATTCGCTGGGGTGACTTTCCTCAGGAAAATAGGATTACTACATCCTCGTAAAATGAATATGACTGACTAACTGGCAATTTTCATGCCAGAAATGTAGCTAACGATAAGATCTTGCAACTGTATTTCGGGAAATTTCTTCAGAAGTTTTTGAAATTTTCACTTTTTACATTAACTTGTCAAAGAAATTGTATTATTGCAAATACTTATCTATGTCCACTTTATTTATCTTTTGAAACATACGCTGTACATTCTATTTTTAAAACTTTTTTTTTCTTCAGTTTTATCGAAACTTAGCGAAAATTAAGAAGAAAAGATTCGTGCTGATAGATTTATCTGTTCAGTTATTTTCAAAATGCGATATTCATCGATCAAGATAATGGCATGTTTTTTCTCTAAATTATTCTTCTACTTTGAATCTAAATGACTATGCCAATCATACCATCGCCAAATCTGTATAAAAATAACTTTACTACAGTTTTGAACCCTAATCAAAGTGTTAAATTTTACAATGTCTCATTTTTATTGAAACCCCTATCGGAATTGATCGTCTATGTGACAAGAAAATATTGATGGATTATCCCTTTATATCCCCACTCCTAAAAATGGCATATTCTCTTAATCATTCATTCCGAATTAGGTCGCGCATTTCGCATTTTTCTCCCTAAAAACGGATTGCCTCATTGGTTCATTAACCCCCACCCTCTTTTTCGCTCAGATTGATATCTCTATCAAAATTTATCTTCATTCCGAAATCTCTTCTCTTTTTTCGCCTACTATTTCTCCTGTCCTTGAGCGATTTGCCACTTTTACGGGCAGTTCTCTGACTGCAAAAAGTCCAAAAGGGCTGATTATGGTATTTTTCTTTTTCTCTCTTCGATTTAGGCGATATTTTTAGTCATTGTTTTCCGCGATTAGTCGCCTCGTCTTCGATTTCATTAGTGACCCCTCTAATCGTCCCTTTCTTCTACTTTCTCAGACACGAATTACTCTTTCTTTAGAGAAGAAAGAAGAGTATTTCCAAATATTGACACGGTTTAACCGCATTTTATGGATTATCCGGAGACTTATCCCAAAGCAACTGGATTTATCGTAGTTTCACTAGAACTTGTTTAAAGTCGAGAAATCTTTCTATTTTTCTTACCTTTATTCTCGATACTCGGAATCTATTCAATTGTGAAATTCGCATTAATTTGTAGATTTTGTATGTTTCAAGGAAGTTGTATTTAAATTACGTCAATTTTCGACTAATTCATTGAGCTGTTCTGTAGTTATAAAATATGATTATTTTAGACGAATTTATCATGAATTCTTCTCTTTAAATCGCGTATTTCATCAAACTCTATCACTCACTTCATTTTGTATTTTGTGATGAAATCCTCAAATGCTGTGCCTCGCTGCGTAACACGTTGTCATTTGCTAGTGTCTGTAAGATAGTCTCTTCATTCTTCATTTTAGAGTTTTGTTCAGCATGACTTATTGGATCTGTAGCTCTAGGCAAATTTATATACTCTAAGTTTCGCCAAAGCTTCATCTAAATTTAGTAAACTTGTAGCTAATATCGATGGTATAAATATTCGAAAATAACTGAAATTTTACAGACAATTTCATCAAAAGTTCTTCCTTTCTGTATTAGGTGATGAAATCTTCAAATGTCATGCTCTAGTGCATAACACATTGTCATTTGTTAGTGCCCTGCCGCTAACATATTCTCTTTACTCTAGGGTCTTGTTCGGCTTGGCTTACTGGCTCTGCAGCTCTAGGCAAATTGATTTCCCTCTTTCCTTGTCATCTTTTCTTCTCTTCCTTCTCTTCAATTTCCTTCTCTCCCTCTCTGTCTATCTTCATTTCCTTAGCATTTCTTGCATCAGCTACCATGTATTTCAGCTTTCATCTAGGCTCATTTCAGCTAAAGCTAGAAAGGGTCATTCATTCGTTATTTCCATGAGTCGTGTTGAAAGAGATTTTGGATATGAGTAGAAAATCAATTTTTCGAAATCTAGATGGGGTGAATTCGAAGCTGATGATTTTTCTAACCCATACGAATGCTGATCTTCTTCAAAAATATATTAGCCAAAATTTAGTCGATCTTTCTGACTTGATATCTATCAATTTTAATTTAGGAAAAATTACCCTAGGAATGAATAGTCGTTCATTTCACTGTATGCAGGTTACATATGTTTCATGGGAAGACTAGTTTCTCGAAAAATCTTGGATATCGATATGACTTTCTCCATCGGCACATCATCCAACTATTCACTAATCTCCCCACTTCTCTAAAAAGCCTTTAGGCAGCTTTCTCTGTAGAGCCCACATGTGTGTGAGGGAAATATCGTATGAAAATGGAGAGTTGGAGAGAGGAAAACGAATTGCAAAGCAAGGTCCTGTTGACTAACCTCGAACCGCCACAGGGTTTTGACCTGGTTTAGAGATAGAGAGGGCGCTCTTTCCCTATGCTCTATGCTGTTGTCTGTTAGGCTAGGACCATCGCATTGCGGCATTACGCACTGCGTTCCTCTTCTTTTTAGTATTTCGTACTGCCGCATTTGGAATGCTTTGTCTTTCCCTTATGACCTCTCTGTTTTAGTTACTATCTCAAATTTTGTTTCTCTAAATGTCGGCGATTTTCATACTATCTAATCATTCATTTTGTTTATTTCTCTAATTCTCATACTTTTCTCTGATATCGATTCTTTTCTCCTTCTCTACTTCCCATTTTCATGAAACCATCGATTTTTAGATTTGTAGCCAATGCAGATGCCTAAAAATTCTCACAATTCATTTTTGTAGCATTCTAAATCTCGACGCATGATTAAAGATAGATATTTAATATCGGCTGATACAATTTTTGAAAGATCCCATGCTCTGTAATTTATTTTTGAAAGGGGAGATGGAAAAGTATTGATTTTGAGCGAGAGAGCACGGTTTTCTTTACCTATTTTGGCCATGTTCGAGAGGGTGAGAGTTGGTATGGTTATACACTTGTCAAGTGCCATTGTGGAATGGAATAAAGAATGGGGAATGGAGAATGGAGATGAGTGGGTGTGCGTTTCCTTGCAAAAGAAGATATGCTTCAGAATATCTGTCAGTACAATTTTATCTATTTCCTTTTAGTTTGATTATTTGTGATTATATATTATCAAAATGATAGATATTTATGCGATCATTTATTATTTATAGGTAGCTTATCATTTTTTCCAAAACTTCACAAATCATTCGTTCAGCCGAAAATTAATAGATTTAACATTTTCGCTAATTCTGGATTAACTCCTTTATCGAAATTCTAATGATAAAAATATTCAAAATTTCCATTTGTCTACCAAACCATATTTTTTCCAAAAATAAACCATTTATCGATACTTTTCTCTTCCATTTTTGCTCGGGTGATTCCATGAGAACTCCCTTGAACCCTCATTCCTCCTTGCATGTCCTTGAATGGTCTGCGTGGTTCAAAAGGTATCCCTTTCCCTCATTTCCCCTTCTCTATTCATTCTCACCTGCAAATTGCCTAGAAATAATTGCAAGGGCCTTGTCGAATTAGAATTTGCATCATCATTCACATCGCTGTAAATATCGCGCATCTTTCTTTTCGTTTCTTTATTTGGAAGATCATCATTTCATCTGTGACAGGACGATATCGATTTATCATCTCATTTTACGCTATTTTGTGGACTGATAGGATATTAACTTTGCTATATTTTTAGATGAATAAGGAAATTTTTGAATGATTTTTCTAACAAATAAGCTCCGATAACATTCTACGAATCCGTCTTTCTGTTGTGTTGAATTTCTGAAACGGTAAAACCAGTGAGAAATATCCTTTTCTTCCAAATATTTTTTACTACTATAAGCGCTTCTAATTATCATTTTCTATTGGGTTGTCGCGCAAGTTCGGGCCAAATTTTTAAAAATTTATTTTTCTAGCATAGATTTATGAAACCAAATGGGGTTTTAGTGGTATCATCATCTTGTCTTGGGCTTTCAAGTTATACCATTTTTGACTCCATCACTTCATAGATAGCGCA
Source organism: Diploscapter pachys (assembly GCA_002287525.1). Classification (NCBI taxonomy): domain Eukaryota; kingdom Metazoa; phylum Nematoda; class Chromadorea; order Rhabditida; family Rhabditidae; genus Diploscapter; species Diploscapter pachys. Next base: position 334,523 of record LIAE01007184.1, read on the forward strand.
TAAACAGCATGGATGATATAAAGGCATTTTTCGAAACTTCTAAAAAAACTCAGCTTTCATCCAATTAGTGATAAGTTTTTTTTAATCAAACTTAGGATAGTTTAGAAGATTTACTTAAGTAGCTTACAGTATTAAAAAATCCTGACTTCAACTGCAAACACACGCGCTTTGCTTGTCAACTGAAAAGAGTTCATTTTTGTATGGAGCTCTCAAAAACCATTATCAAAAGTTTATTCTTTGAAACCTAACTAATTCTTCACTTTCAAAAATTCTGCCATTTCTGCGTAATTTATTACAGTAAGATTACCCATTTTGAAATCCCGTCAAGTGTTGCATATTTGTGCAGAAATAACGAAATTTTTTATGAATAATATTTATTTTTTGTCGTCAAATTGTGTGTTGACGTGAGCAGGGTGTAGTGCTGATTTCGCAACGAGTCGATCGATTTTGAAGAGAAGGAAAAGTGCTAGTGAAGGGAGGAGAGGACAGAGAGCAATAGAGAGTGACGACAAATTTAGATGAAAAGCATGACACATCATTGGTTGAGAAAGAGGTACGGTTGTTTTAATGAGCAATAAGTATACTGTAAATTTTATCATTTCCTTGATAAAAAAATCTAAAATTTTCTGAAATGAAAACCTTTTGAAAGATGTGTTCAGAATTAGTTAATACACTCTTTTCTATCATTTTACAGCCTTTCGCCAGCCTATTTTAATCCAGATCTTCGATAACGACTGAATTCTTTCAGAATAACGTTTCAAATAAGCTTCAAAAGTAGTTTAATAAAAGGAAAGAATTTCCGAAATTGTCAAATATAATAGTCTCTTTCATGCTATCTTTTCGAGTAGTTTATCAAAAATCTAACATTTCGAAACACCGTTCGATATCATGCTCTCTGTCTCAAACCGCTATTGACGACACTATTTTCCCTTCGGCTTACCACTGCAATTCTGTCATTTCCATCTGCCCGAATCATCGCCTCTTTTGTCTTTCCAACTTGCTCCAACTATGACTCATTTGTGAACACATGTGGGAAAACGCATTGTTTTAATTTCAATTATGCCAGCCGGGTGCTGACCTGCTGTTCTAATGCATTAGATTAGAGACAGCTTGTTCTGACTCTTTAATTCATTATTTTGCAAAAATTTCCTAATTTTTAGCTAAACTTGACTTGAGTATCAAAATCTTGCATTTCCAAAATTGTAATTTTTCCTGTCGTTATAAACTGCAGAAGCTGAGGGTTCAATGATAATTACTCGAAACCAGCTTCAATTCTTGACTTCTTCAATTTCCCTAGTTTTTCATTGCAATTTTCACCCTGACTGCTCACTCACCGAGTTTTTGTTTGCTGCGTCTCGTTTCTTTTTGCCAATTTCAACCGTGAAATTTAGCGCTTCCTCAATTTTTTCCTACCTTTTCCCTCGCAAACATCGATTTTTTTGCGAAATTTCCTCAGCGCTAACCCCGCCCCCTTCGCGCACGGTAATGAAAGGGGCGAAAAGCGAATGAAATAGGCAAAAAACCGCGTTTTGTCTTGCAGTTACTTCTACTTTTGAAAGCGGTCCGTCAAATATTTTCTGCCCAGAAAATGCCCGAATATTCTCTATCGAAACCTCAAAAACCCGTCCAAGAGCTCCGTTACAATCAGCCATTCCCCTATAAGGAAAACCCATACTCTTATCCATCTAATTATATGTAAGTCGAACAAATCCATGGGATCATTCAATAAGATCTCAAATCTATAAACTAGCATGCATCTCTTCCATTTAATTTTAATCAGAGATAGTGAAAATAATATTTGGAAGTAGAAGCTCTAGAATACCATTTCTAATCCACATTTTTTGTGATCTACTAAAACAAAAGCCTTGCGAAAGTTTGTAATTTTGTATCTAAAACTACTATCTTTCACATTTTTGCGTTCACTAAACTCGAAAAACTTGTGACATTTCCAAGTTTCCCCTTTTCTAATCTGATAATCGATGATTTTACCTAGTTCCTTTTTCAAAAGTAACTTTTAGGCGTGAATAATTCGTTTTAAAAATCGAAAGAAAAAATCGATTTTGAAACTGAAGTTGTTGATTTGCAGATGCTCTAACAGAATGGAAAGGGACAAGGGAAAGGAGAAGCCGCCTTCGAGATCGAATTCGGACGAGTCGATTGGGACCAGGCCCGTCTCTGTTACTGTCGTCAGGGACACTGGAACTAAGGTACGAGGATTTTCTTCTATTTCAATTTCATTCATTTCTAAACCATTACTACTTTTCAAAGTGACTTTATGAAATGCTTGAAACTTATTCGATTCTTCAGAAAACATTGATAATGTAAAGCAAACTTTGAGACACATTTGAGTCTTCAAGATGTATTTTTTTGATTGAGTGAAATATATCCGAATGGTTTATCATTAAATTTTGAATCCAAATCGAATCATAATCTCGCCATCTGCAGCTTTCATAAGTCAATCTAATAAGTGAACTAAACCTATCTAAAACGTTTGAAGGTTTAACGATCTATCTTTCAAGACTTATCTTTAACTTTCAGGTTCAACTTATGCTCAAAGCGCACGGCATGAAGAAGAAGAAAAGCTTCTTCGGGTCCATTCTCACCGCCTTCAAGAAGGTAAAGAATTTTGAAAGTTATGAAGAAAAGCCCCAAGTCTGAAATTCATCTCTAAAATTCTAATTTTCAGCCGCACACCCCTTCGAAGCTGGTGGAAAACGGTCGTTTCACGCGCTTCGACCTGAAGGACCACTCGCTGGGCCTCACCCTTGAAGTGCAGACGAACAAGAAAAAGAAGAAGTCGAACGAGAACAGGGTCGACACCTTCGTCTGCGACATCAAACAGTTCCCCACTGGCATCAACCCGGACAGCGCGGAGTTCGAGGCTAGTCTTTCTTCTTGAAAAATGTTTTTTTTTAATTAGAAAAAGTTAGCCAATGGTTTTTATCTACATTTTCTTCTAAAATTGTGTTGAACAGATTTTATTTGGATTCAACAATATTATAAAATCAACATTTTTTGAAGATCTTCAATTTTCTCTAGATCAAAGCTACCAAAAATTAAATGAAAAGTCGATTCGAGATTTCGAAGAAAAACAAAAACGAACCGTTTTTGCGTTATTCGAGTAAAGAGAAGCAAGGCACGTGTTTGAGTTTGAAATGAAACACGATATCATTGTAAAATTGCTAAACTCTGCGGTGTTTTTTCTGACAGCTTGACATTCCTCGAACACGAGGAAAAATAATCATTTAAAAGAAACCATAGAGGATTATTCTGTCGTTTCACGAAAATAATAAATTGACCTCTTATCGTCTATGATAATTTCCATAAAAAATGCAAAAGTTTTCAATAAATATTTTTTCAGATTCTGGAACCGGCGAGCGGTGAGGCGTTCATCCACATGACCCTGATGAAGACCGACAATCTGAATATTAATTGGAAGGAGTTCCTCGATGCCAACGGTACGATTGACGTCACTGCCATCTGAGTCCCCAGCGATGTATCGTCGCGAGATTCTCAATTCTGACGACGTCAAGTATCATCTTTAACTTTATTATTTTCTTGTATTATTTTTTGCACAGCCCATGGTCTCATGTTGTTGTAGGGGAAGTTCGTTAGTTCTCTTGCAAAGGCCTTTGAAAGAGTTATTTGTAAGATTTTTTTGTTCAAAATGATAATTTCAAACTTTACAAATGACACAATATTTATGAGAAGTTCATGTGATTTTTTTTTCTAAATTCTGCTGATTTTGATGAGTGATCGAAAAATTGAATTTTATCTCAAGATACCTAACCGAATGAACCAAAATTTCTTCTTTGATCATTCCCAAATCATTCTTGAACCTAAACTTTATTCTCTGATCGCCAAAAACTGGCAAAAAGTCTGAATTTTATGGTCATTTCTCGCTGAAACTCCAGTCTTTATCAGGAAATGTACTGCCCTTTTCTCTGGCCATTTTTCCGCTAAAAATGGCATGTCTGATTGGTGACTGAAATTATATGCAAGCGTGTTTCGGTTTCTATCTTTCATCATTAGATGAGAGATTTTCTTTTCAGTCACCAATCAGTGCTGATCATTTACCCTACGTTTACGTCGTTTCCCCCGATTTTAACGACTTTTCTCTTTCTCTCGCCTCTCTTCAAATTCGATTGTCTCTTGTCGTCACGTTGACTTTGAATTTTATTTCATTCATTTTCATTACCCCGACACTCAAATATTATCTGGAAACGGTCGTCCTATTTTCTTGAATTTTTTAATGGATTTTTTAAATCAATCCTCTAGGATCACCTTCAAAAATACTGGACTTGGTATCCTAGAAATTTAGGAAATTCTTTTAAAAAATTGAAATTTATTTTATGTCACTTTTACGCCAAAAATATATCCATTTTCTTGTAACCTCTTCGTTCGTTCTGCTAGTAATTTTTCTTATCGAATTTCGTGCTCTCCCACCTTCTAATATTACGGTTCAAATACTTGGAATC
>LIAE01007184.1:339023-376134 GCA_002287525.1 Diploscapter pachys
CTAGGAGATTTAAATTTCCCTAAAGGGGTCAACTTTTTGTTCCCTAATACGAATATTTCTGTCGTTTGTCCCGAGATTTTAACACCGCTAACAAAAAAGTAGCTGAAATTGTCAGATTCATCAAGATTTTCTAAAAAAAAGACCTTGAAAAGTCACATTTTTAAAGGATACGTGATTGTGTCAATGTTTTATTTGAAACAGGCTTGTTCGGCAATTTTTATTCCTTATCATTTTCGTTCGAGTTTCGTTTCGCTTTTCAAAATTAAAACAAATAATCTTCGAACGGGCCTGATTAAAAATCGCTATAAAATGTCGAATAATTGTCTTTTCAGATGATTTCTGGAGCGATCTGAAAGGCGTACAAAATTAGGAGACTTCGAGCGATTAGTGAATAGAAACAGCCAGACAATAGACAAGACAACGACAGAGAGATGTCGAAGTTTCTTCGACGGTTCGTTGTCGCACCGACCAAATTCGCATCGAGACACTTCACCGATAGCAGGAATACGGTTAGCAATTTGTCGTATTTGTTTTCAAAATGTTAGACTTTTTCCTTTGAATTGGTCAATCAAGAAATCATCAACAAACTATTGAATCTCAATTTGTGCACTTTTTGAAACATAAATCAAACAGTTGCAATTTTCTGAAGAATACAATTTTTGGAAAACTCAAAAAGGACTACATTTTATAAATAAATTTCAGAGCGCATTTGGCATCGTTCTGGATATCGACGGTGTTCTGCAACGAGGTCGAATTCTGCTGCCGCGCGTCAAAGAAGCATTTCGGCTGGTTACTGATGAAAGGGGATCTTTTGAGATTCCGACGGTAAAATCTTCAATTTTTCAAAATTCGCTATTTAATTTGTATTTTCAGGTATTTCTGACGAACGGCACAAATTGTCTGCGCGCAGAGAAAGCCGCCAAATTGTCCAATCTTCTGGGACTTCACGTAGGTTTCAATATTTATTCAAAAACACTCAATTTCTCGGATTTTTATTGCTTTACCCGTTTAAACAGTAACAATAAAATTACAATTTTGTAATGAATGATTTATTGAAACTTACTACGAGATTTTTAGTGGTTTTCTTTATATTCAGGTCCGACCCGAACAAGTAATAATGGCCCACAGCCCTCTGCGGATGTTCTCCGATCTGCACAACAAAAACGCGCTCGTCATCGGGCAGTCCAATTCCAAAACTATCGCTACAAAGTTAGTGAATTTACATTCAAACTTCTTCTTTACTTTCGTACTTCTCACATTCTCATTGAAATTTATATATATATATATATTTTCGATATTCCATAAAGCATATCAAGATTTAAAAAAAAAATGATTTTAGATGTTTATTTTCAGCTGCGGCTTCAAAAACATTATAACGATCGAGAATCTGCGCGAAATGTTCCCGCATTTGGACTGCGTCGATTTCTCGAGAAAATTAAGGGATCCCAGGGAAACGGCAAAATTGAGGAAGAGTTTCAAACCTATTGAAGGTGAAAATTTTCTCCCAAGTATTTTTCATTTTTACCAATACCTTATTTTATTTAATCCTGAAGTTTTATAACAGTCAGTTTTTAAATTAACTTTTTCTATCATTTTTCTTATTTTGCTCAATTTTCTTTATCTTATTTTTGAAACCTATTATAGGAATTTCTAATTTTACTTGTACATTTTTCAGCGATAATAATGTTGGGCGAGCCGCTGATATGGGAATCTGCACTGCAGCTCATACTCGATTGTCTCCTGACCGGGGGAAGTAGGGACTATTGGAGTTTTCAAGATTCACTCTAAAATTCAGCCATGGACGAGTTCACCAGGGGGATTTCGACCTATCCCCAGCAGATTCCCGTCGTCGCCTGCAACGTCGACTTGGTTTGGATGGCCGAACAGGGGTCTCCTCTGCCTAGGTACTGTTATAGAAATTTCGAATCGAAAGACGCACGATAGAAACTTTAAAACCTCACGCATTTCAAGTCAGAGGTGCTCTCGATACACACAACAAATACATCATTAACATTTTTTTAATTCAAATAAAAGTTATAAAATATGGGAAAAGAATGAACAAGTTCTTTAGCTCTGTAAAATTGATTAGTTTTCTGAATCTTTGAGATTTCAGAATCGGCCACGGCGTTTTCATCCATCTGATCGAATCGTTGTACGAGAAATTGTCCGGCCGCAGACTCAAATACGAGGCGGTTCTGGGCAAACCTACGGAGGTGTTTCATAAAACTTGGTTCTTTTCAAGATTTTATTTTTCAGATCAGCTACCTGCATGCAGCCCATATGATCCAAAGACAGGCACTTTCGATGGGCCTCTCCGATGTCAAAACGCTCTACGTTATCGGGTAGGATTTTCGAATTCTCATAATTTTTTCGTACATTTTATATCCAATTCTAAAGCGGATCAGAGTGCTTGATGCTTTCGAAATTTATGTAATTTTTGAAACATAACTGAAACAATTTGTTTAAAAAGCATTTCCTAAACAAAAATTTCTTCATTTAGTGTGGATATTTATACCAATGCTGAGACGAATTATCTAAGTAATTGATTTAATAATTTATGCATATCTTGAAACATCTGCAAAAATTCCGAATGTAAATTTCTTGAAGATAGCAAAATTCATTTTTGATACTCTCCATTATCTATGAGAAAGCTTCTCTCTCTCTCTAACGGGAAAGGGAGGTGCAAAGCCTTTTTCCCTTGTTCTCGCCTGTCCTCGTCGCGCTCTCTTCACTTTCTACACTATTTTCATCCGCGTATTGTGTGCGGCTCGCACCATCGCCTCTGCCTTGAACGATAGGCGATGATCTTCTCGCAGATAACGACGAGTAATTCCAGTGACAATCCGATGTCAGACGTGCTGGGCGCGAAGCTGTTCGATCGCTATCTGCGGCATGGAGGACGGGGTCGATTCGACCATCTCGACTTGGATTTGGTTAGCTTCAAGATTATTACTTTTTCATAACTAATGACATACCCTCAGTGCATAACGAAATTTTGTCTACTAATTGTTATTTCCTGAAACGTATCATTAGAATTTTTAGATCAATATGAAATTTACGTGACAACAAGACGGTGAAATAGCATTGGAGAAAAAAATTAGAATACATTCAGACTTCTCAACATTCGGCCCGCAGAAAAATAGTGCGTCGTATCGAGAGAGGAAAAGAGCATATTGTCTTTTTATTTCTCGAAACTGCTATTTTTCTGCGGATCGCGTTTTTGAGAAGTCTGAATGCATCTTCTCAACTCTTTTCGATGATATTTCGTTAGTCTTGTTATTATGTTTTCTTATAAATTCTAAAATTTGCCTGTTCAGCAAATTCGAGAAGGGTTTGTTATTTTTCAGTTCGAAGAAAGTGATGTCCCTAAAGTACGGACTCGACACGTCTGCGAGCGATGCATTTCCGTACTCGTCGAGACTGGAGTCTACACCGAGGGCTGCAGGTTGAATGGAGTTGTCCAGGTATTTTTAATCATTTTTGGATCCAAAATAAAATTTAAAAATACCCTTTTCATTATAAATCAAGCAAATTTTTATTTTTATCATTTCTGTGATATTTTATTCTTTTATGCTAATGATTTTTAAAAATATCATTCACTACAAGTTGGAACATATTTCAAAAATTCAACAAATCTTGTTCTGACTAGTTTCGATACTTTCAAAATTGTAGCCGAGTAATAATCAAAATAGTCAATATTCAGTATTCTGTCCAATATATTTGAAAATTTAATTAACTTGCTAAAATTATTTCCAATATCGATCATTTTTTGTAACGGAGTAGTGTTCAAGACTCACAATCTTTAATCCTTCTTGAAACATATTCTGAAAAAGAAATTAGGAGTTTCTCATTCAGCCCATTTCGATGTTATACGAATCGTTAACTCCTGGTGAGCAGGAGGGTCTACAGCAGTCTGATTTCGTGGAGCACGACCTCTACGCGGCCATCCGCCAGATCCTCTCGAGAGAACGATTCCGAGCCCCCTCACCGCCGATCTACCACTCCTCCCCTATGATGGCTTCATCCATCATCACTCCTGCTGTCATGTGAAATTAGGTTAGATTGTCCTATTATTTATTCATAAGTGTATGAAGTTCTAAAAATGTTATTCTTTACTTTTGAAATGTTCCAAAGAAGTTTAAATTGCTGAAGAATGCCATAATATTGATATTCTTCTACTTTCATTCATCATATAAAAGATAATATCTGTTCTTCATATAATCGAAATATTCGTTACCTGATAGAGATTTTTCAATTTTAATCCTTTGATTTTCAGAAGTTGACAATAAAGTGAAATTCCTTCACAACAACCCTGCTCTTCAACCGTTTTTTCTTCATGGGTAAATTCGCTTCAAACCGGTCCAATCATGATACGGTAATTCTTTCTTTTAATCTTCACTAGAATAGGCAAATCATCCGAAGTTGAGTGACTTGTTGAACAAGTCATAGACAATTCAGGCAATAATAGTATTATTTCATTTTTTATCAAAAATTTTCTTAAAACTCGACTTGCAAAGTATGTTTTATCAAGACACGCTATTTTTACAAGTAGCATCTATTTAAAATTTGATGTTTTTTGTACATCGTCATCATGACTAAAGAAAAGTTCACTTTATCCAAAGAATAATATGACTGAAAATTGAATTGAATTGAAATGATAATAGGCCGTTTCAAATGGACATTTTCTAGGGAATCTAATTTTCTAGCACATTAAATTCGCAATTTCGGCAAACGTGGGAAATTCCGAACTGCATAAGGCATACTATCTCATTTCATACGGTTAACCGCGGTTCGAAATTTCCCAAGTCTAAATCTCGGTTGCCATAAAAATGAAAGGATATCATTCAGATAGTTTTAAATCATAAAACGTAGAACTAATCATGAAAATATTCAAGACCAAATTTAAAAAAAAAAAATCGAATGATCACCTTTCTTCCAAATATGTCTATTTTGCTTTACGTGTATTTTAGTTGAACCATTGTTTTCTTCTACCCAAAAACTATTCGCATTTTACTTGTTGTCATCGAAATCATGATTATTTCAGAGAATACTCATAGAAGTTAAAATAACTTCTCTGAACTGATCAGGAAATCATAGTTTTAGTCAAAGTATCCTTGTGCAAAATAATTTAGTTCTCCGATTTGAAAATTAACCCTGTTTACTCCCGGTTAGTTGTTCCCCCTCTTACCCCATGAATAAATCTTCAGAGTTCGAATAATTCTTCTATGCATACTGTATAATGTAATCTAATTATGTGAAAGATAGGATTGAAAATTTGTTTCAAAAAGCAGACAAATTGCATACAAATTCTAATAGAACGAGAAATTGGCAAAATGTGTAAATAAATAACGATGTAAGAAGCACCTAACAAAACGTACGTTCCATTTACTAGGAGTTGATTATCACATTCGACTTTTATACAATAGCTTTAAGCGGAGTTGGTGATAATTTCGTATTGAATTTGATTGTAGCTTCACAAGAAATATTTGGCGCATGAGCACGAAATTCGATATTTTTCAAGTGAATATATGCAAATTTCGCCTTTTCTTTGAAAGCTACCAAAGACAATTTATTTGTACTGTAACTTTTCGAGGTAATTCATATCAAAGTAGTGGCGTTTTCTTCTCCGTAAATCTAGATTTGTCTGATCATGCTTTCATTCAACTTTCCACAAATCCTAAAAAAAACATTGTCATCGTTCCTCTTCGAACGTCGACTATTTTCGCTATATTTTGCAGTTCTGAACATGTGATAACATCAGTAAAAGTGAGAATTAATTATTACCTGGTTGGAGTTGCGATTTGCACCTGGGGCTATTTTCCAGTAGTCGAAAAGCTGCAGCTGAATTACACGGGAACTTTGAAACCATTTAAAGTCAGCATTTCACTTTGACAATTAAATTCATGCGCAGATTCGTCTGAATCGGTGATATCAAGAGGTAGGGGAATAATTTGATTTTGTCCTGCATAAAATGGCGTTCTCGAGCATTATTCGAGTTTGTAGTTCTTTGGAAAGCTTTATCATTTTCTACATTTAAATTTTTTATTGCTAGACATTTCGAAATTTATCGTAAAATAAGAAGTCAGATTGATAGTTCCGTTGCTAAAGTTCAGATGCTGTCTCCCTACTGCATCCTTTCAAATGTGGTTGCTATTGAAGCTGTCATCGGGAACTCTCTCTTGCTTTTCATAATCAACTCTGGAAACTCGTCGTTGAGCCCGTCGCACAGACTCGCCTTCAACTCCAGTATCGGCTTGAGGATTGTCTATTTGATATGCGTTGCGATCGTGTCGCCGGTAAGTGAAGCTAAGAAGTTCAGGAATATTGTTATATTGTAAGATGAAATATTAGTGACACGCATCTTCGTTTCACATGTCACGTTGTCATATGATTTATAAACGATGCTGATGTAAAAATAATCATTTTAAAATTGCTAAATTTTAGGGTCTTTTTTATTTTCCCGATCACGAGGCAGCGGTAATCGTCCAGGGTATTGTCATGGACAAAACTATCGGTTGATTTGAGCTTTTCTTCAAATTCGATAACTCTTACTTCAGGAAGAATATTGATGTTTATCATAAACATGATAGCATTGATAATAATGATAACACCGGTGTTGCAGTTCATTCAACGATACTATTATGTCTGTCTGTAGGAACTTCTTCTAGCCACGAATCTAAACCCTGAATTTTAGATCTAACAAGCGTTCGACTGGAAACAAATGCTTCATAGCCACTCTCGTTTCAATTCCGATAATAGGCACAATAATTTGCACAATCAAGTCGGAAAAATTGACCAATTTGAGATTATTTAACTATTTCAGCAATATAAACTTCTGGCCATCGGAAATAGAGGATGAAAGATTCAGGGGTCTCGTTTCTCATCAGAACACGAAAGGAGATGCTGCCTTTTTATTGCTGTCGTTAAAGGTAGACAATTGTTTTACTACTAAAATTGAAAGATTAATTTTTTCGAATAGATTATGAAAACGGTTTTCGGATTTCAGGTCCGAACTTGATTTCAATCCGAGAAAAAATGAATTCGTTTGTCTTCAAAAATTTTGCAACCTCCAAAGTCGTTAGTTATCATGGAACTAATTTATGAAAACAGAATTTCAGGAATACCCAAACGTAACCGTAAAGGCTGATTCACTTCCACCATCAGGATCACACCTCTTTGCCTTCTTCTGCATCAGTCTTCTCGTGCTCAGCTCGAAATCGATCATGATTTTCTGCGTCTGCCGCATTCAAATGGTCTTCTGCGACAATTGGGGAAATCTGTCTGCGAAGACCATCTGCTTGCTACGGCAACTACAGCTAACTTTTCTTATACAGGTACAAGAATTTCGTAATATTCTAAAGAAATATATTGTTACAAATCCAATATGAAACTTCTTCATAAAATTTAAGACCACTTTGGAGTAATTTTTCTGTCCAATATGCGATATTTAGGTAGTGAGTGAATTCATTTAGATCTAACAGGCAACTCATAAATGACGAGACCTACCCCTTCCCACACTATTTTATACCTTTTCCCTATCAATAACTTTAGATCTACCCATTCCGTCATCTCGTCATTTACAAATTGCCGACCTATCTTGTGATATATTTTTATCATGAGCAAGTTGAATATCCTGCCAAAAAACATAAAAATTCTATCATTCGCTCTAGGATACATTTTACCCTGCATATCCAATCATAACAGCTGTTCGAGAAACGTTTTTCGTTGAATAATTAATTTATAGCGGAACTTTGTCGCTGAAATTCTGCAATAACAAGCGATTGCGAAATAATAACGTCGCAAAAATTGCAGAGCCTAATTTCACTGATATTCTTCGTGTTTCCATTTTCGTTGGGAATAGTTGGGCCTGTATTCAACGTCAATCTCCGCCCATCTCTACTCGTGGTGTCGTCCATTCTCTACATCCTCTTCCCGGCATTTTGTCCGTGGCTCATACTCGTTCTAGTCCAGGTAATTTTTGTAAAATTTAATTAACGATCTGAAGATTTGGTGATATTTGACGTGTAAAGTAGACTAACTGAGGATTAGAGTGAGTGCGAGTCTTTGCGGGAATATCCGAGGTGGGATTTTGGAAAAAGGAAAAAATGCAGAGATGAATTTTCCGGAATGGAATGGAAATTTCTGCACTGCTTTGTGGAGCGATTTAATGAGCCTGTTTTTATTATTTCTATTATGAATTTTATGTCAACAAGTTGTGACGCGATTTTCCAAATAGTCTCATCTTTCTGAATTGAACATTTAGGACGTCAGAGATAACGCAATGACCATAGTGAAGAGATCCTCGATCTCGAAGACCCGACCATCGGTCGACATAACGAGCACAGATAGCAAGAAACAGATATTCAAAAGGACTTCGGTATATTGATCTTGGAAAACCAAATTTAAATTTTGATCACAAATAGATGGCTGGAAGTACTTTTCTCCTAATAGTGAGTACTTTCCTTCCAAACGCTATTTCCCTTTTTCTTTCTCTTCCCCGTTTTGGGAGGAAAGTACCCACGTCAACTTTTTGGAAGAAAAATTCTCGTTGCTAAAATAAATCTTATGAAAAATCAATTAGAATCGCCAGGGGAAAAATTCAAAAGTTCACGCGCAAATGCTGCACTTGCATTCATTTGTTTGAAGGCGAATCGAAGCAAAGAATACAAGAAGACAAACATTGAAGATTGAAAAGAGACAGAGATAAGATAAAGGACTTCGAAAAGAAAATGAAGGAGTAGAAAATATCTGTGGAGAAACAGAAACATTGTCAGTCAGCACTGCACTGCATGCACTCATTTTCAAACATTTTACGCCATTTTGTGTCGCTTTTCAAAATATTTTTTGTAAGTCATTCGGAATGAGTAGTTCCAATTTTTTTTTCATTCTACACTTTGGCAGAGAATTTTTCGAATTTACCCTATCCTTGAAGATCATTGTCTACCGGATGAACTTCGTAATATGCTGAAATGACCTAAGAATTGAACTTTTATCTTTATTTAATAAATTCTACTATGTAAATTGCGATCAATCCTCTTACTATTTCGTATCTGTCTTTCTCCGAAATAAATTTTCAGCATGGTCGATTAGATGAACTTTATCGATTTTCTTACCTTCTTGATCGGATGCAACTTTATTCTTGCCTCTGATAAAGAGTCTGAGCTGTACGTCCGTCTACTGACTGATTATGAGCCGCTTGAGAGACCGGTTGAAAATAGTTCCGAGCCGGTCATCGTCAAAATGGGATTGGTTCTGCAGCAAATTGTCGATGTTGTGAGTAGTTTCATTGATGATCTTCATGATGAACCGCGTTTTTCTCCTAATTTTCATGTTTCAAATCAAATATCAAAGTTCTATCAGTAAAAACTCAAAATAGTGTGAGAAGTTTCAATCATAGAAATTTCTGGCCCCTTGTAGTTACCACCCTCTTTTTTCTCTTCGTACTATTTCTCAAAAAAGAGGATAGTAACTACAGTGAGTCGAAATCTCTTTGAAAAGTTCTCGTTTCCAGGACGAAAAGAATCAACTAGTCGATGTGAACGCTTGGTTGAAGATGTCATGGTTTGACTATTCATTATGGTGGAATACGACAGAGTGGGAGGGAGTCAGTGACTTGCGATTCAGGTTTATCATCGTTTCTAGAGTTCGTAAAATTCGTGTCAAATAGGAAAGGCCAGCTATGGAACCCAGACGTCTTGCTCTACAATAGCGCCGATCCCCAGTTCGACAGCACTTATCCGTCGAATCTACTGGTCTATCCAAACGGAAAAGTCGATTGGATCCCTCCTGGTACTAAATTTTGGATCTTTGTTTTAGATGTCAAGAATGTTTCAGGATTATTCCGGTTCTCATGCAAAATTGATGTCGTTTGGTTCCCGTTTGATTTTCAGAGCTGTTCTATGAAGGTAAAATTTAGGGTGTATACCACTGTGCACCAAAATTTACGCTTTTAGCATTTGAACTTATCTCAACATAATGGTATAAGAAAAAGTAGAAAAATTTCGTACTGTGTCTTTACAATCATTTTCGTTACATGCTGCGTCTCCCAATAAATTCAAATCGTTAAAACTTTTGTAGATCTGAATAAAATGGCCAGAAGTTGGTTTCTTTCAGTTCGGATCCTGGACATACGACGGATCAAAACTCGAATTGAGAGTCGACGACAACGGCTTCGACATCTCGAATTACATGCCGAACGGAGAGTGGGTGCTCGAAGGCACATTCGTCAAGAGGAACATCCAATTCTACCCCTGCTGTCCCGAGCCTTATTACGACATCGTATTCACTTTCGTCATCAGACGACGAGTTCTCTATTACGGTAGGCGAGGTATTATTTGAAACACGCTGATTCGGGAATTGCATGAAAATCTCGGAGTGTATTTTCTTTCCCTAATCTGAGATTGATTTACTGAAGGAAAAGATGAGTTTCTAAAAGCTCACACCTTCAGCTTTCAACCTAATCCTGCCATGCTTCCTCATCACGATGCTCACACTGATCGGATTCACCCTTCCTCCAGACGCTGGAGAGAAAATGTCGCTGCGTAAGCTTTCAAAAAATTATAAATCTCACCCTCATCATCCTTAGAAATCACCATTATGCTGTCGATTTGCATTTTTCAAAACTACGTCGCGGAAATGTCGCCGCCGACTTCTGAAGCTGTACCGTTCTTGAGTACGATTTATCTTGAAATAATTTCTAATTTGAGATTTCAGGCGCATTTTTCGCGGTGTGCATGTTCACCTGCGCTTGTTGTGTCGTTGTGACGACATTGGCGCTGAATTTCCATCACCGAAATGGCAGATCACACGATATGGGCCCTTTCGTAAGATTTTTCGATTTCATACAACTGGAGAACAATAAGATGACTTGCATTTTTTGCCTTCGTGAAATATGTAGAAAAGGATTATGGTAGGAAAAAGACTAATTTTGAATATTATTTTTTCGTCGCGAAGTAGTGATGTCGCAATAAATTCAAATTGTAACACATAATATCGGTGATGAATCTATCATGACAAAATATCACTAAATATTCACGAGTTCTATAGCAGAAAAAACTGATGAAATTGATATCATTTCAGTTTCGTTACATAATGCTACAAGCTCTTCCATATCTGCTGATGATGAAACGACCCGGCTACAAAGCCAGAAACGGCAAACTGCAGAAGAAGGTCGATGATTCTGATGAAGAGAGTGATCGGATAAAGCAGGAAATCGCCAAAACTTTGAAAATGATTCGAGTTGAAACTCCACGAAATTCCACTAGGTAGATTTGCCCTTCATAAACATTTCACCCTCTAAAATGTCATGTAAAGTCTTTCGAATGACTGAATATTTTATCTTCTAATTTGGGTTTATCAAAAAATGTCAATTTATGATTTCAGACTGATCCGACAGTCGGATGAGGATTCCGACAATATCAGTCATTTGTGGAGGAACAGTTCACATCGAGTTCCGCATGCGGTGACGAATCCCCAGGTTCCTCCGGGCCACATCGCGCAATTGCTCGTTCTTCAACAAATCTATGCACACATGGCTGTGGGTAGTTTGAAATTTATCTGAACCCGCTTGATGTAATTATCATCCTGCTATTCTAAATGAGGTTTCGCTTTCTTCCAATTTCTATTAGAGAGATACGTTTCTGACTTTGAGTTTTCAACATTTTTGTGATTGCGACAAATTCCCCTCTTGGGATTCTGAAATGCTGGTAAAATACATCTTTCAGGAAATCAACAGCTACATCGACTGGAAGGAGAAATGCATTCGCAAGGAGAACGACTGGAAGTATGCAGCGATGGTTGTGGACCGGCTCTGTCTGCTCATCTTCACTGCATTTCTCACAATATCAACTTTTTCGTTGTTCATTTCTGTGCCGAATCTTTCGAAATCGTTCTAAATATATCAAAACGGTCAAACTTTCGTTTTCAATCAATAAAATTTCAAAACCCTCACCGTTTATTCAAATCGCTCAACAAGTATTTGAAATTTTACCCGTCCAAAATCTACCGATATTTCGACATTTATTCCAAACCATTCTCTGCCATAAAATGCACAACTGCATCGTTTTTGAGCCTTTTGCACTAGTTACTCTCATTTTTTTTTGTAGAAGCTATCTTCTTTGTAAACGTAGTACGCTTCATATAGAGGATGGGGATAGAGCAATGTAGGTTAATATTTTGCCAAAATAATCTATTCAACGCACTTATCATTTGGGATAAAAATTAGCCTGCCTTGCCCTATACTTTTCTTCTATATGAAGCGTACTGCACTTACAAAAGAAGTAACTTCTACAAAAGGGAGGGGGTTCGACTCGTTTATCTTCCTTTTGGTATTTTCGAATACCAAGTTGTTGAATAATCAAAATTTCCTTGCATCCTAAATTCAATTCCAACTAACACCCACAAATCAAGGCCCAAACTGCATTCAATTTCATTCAAATCCAATCAATCTTATCTTGGTTCCCTTTCCCCCTCGTCCTTCTGGTTAGGAAAAGTGTTGGGCCTACCATTGATCACCCGAAACCAGTGCGAAAACCCCCTAGGTTTACTTACAACCCTTTCTTACTCGATCATCCCTCCAAGTCCTTTTCCTATCGAACAAACTATCCCGACCACCATCTTTAAGGCTAATATCATTTATCATAAAATGAAAAATTGGAACTTGAAAATTTATCATCACAACATCGTTTGTAGAACAACATCATTTTAATAAAAATTCGTTGACTAAGAAATATAATATTTCTTTCGTACTTTCGCAAGTTGCCTATCGAATGAGCGAGAGGTCAGCATAAGGCAAATACAACTACAAGTAACAGGAAAATGAATGGAAAAATCTAGTTTAAATATGAAATTAGCTAATATTTAGATATCATCAATTTGCTAAAATCTATCTGGAAAAAACGAAGAAATAGTTTGATCCATTTGAGAATTTTTAAAGTTTACATGGACTCAGTAGTTTCAATATTCAGGATTTGTGATTAAATTGAGGATGCAAAAAATTCAAACGGGAAAAATGTTCAAATTTCAATTTTTACATTTCAAGATTAAATAAAAATATAATGAAATAACTGGCTCATATGTCTGATTGTATTATTAATTGGAGAGAATGCGCCGATATCCAAAAATTGCGCTATTCGTCTCGTTTCTCTTCTACACGACTCACTACTTCGCTCCAAATTCGATTTCTAGTTGCTGCATGAATATCGACTTTGCTCTCCAATCAACGATAATTATTATTTGTAGGAGGAGTTTCAGAACACGTGAACTTTGAAAATCACAGTTTTTCTCGATTTTAGATGCGCGAATATGTTGAATTTGTTATGAGTGTCGGATTTAAACTTAGAAAATTTTGATATCGATAAAAATAAAATTGATAAATAAGAATAATAAGTGATGGATTCCAATACAAGTGGCACTTTGAATGCAATTTGTGTAATTGAGTTTTACCATCGGCCTTTAACAATATCATGATTGTTCATATAGTCTATAACCTCTTGGAATATTAATTCTGAAAATCAAATTTAGATACCTTAAATAGTGGCAATACTACCTTTCCACTCCTGTAAGCTTTTATTAGCGAAATCAATTTCTTGGTCGTAGCGATTTTCAGATTGTGGGCCATTAACCTCTTCTTCCTGAAATAAAGACAATAACTTGAGAAAGGAAAGATTTTCCGCCATAAATATTTATTGTAATCAGCATTATAATTAAAATACAACAAAATAATATAATATAGCTTTCTTACCTTCCACCACAATTTGACATATGGGTGATTAAGTGATTGTTCAACAGAGTATCGATCGTCAGGATTAATAATCAACATTTTTCGAAGCAGGTCGCGAGCTTGATGAGCTAGAATATTCTAGTTGTATAAAAATGTAGTATTTCGAATTACCCGTCAAATTGACCCGTTCATTCTCGGTCTCTCTCAAAAATGCCTCATCAGGTGTGATTTCTTCAAACGATTTTGGTGAGGTTCGTTGCAGAGCTCGGACGTATCTAAATTGATTGAAATAGTTTGAGGAATTATAGTTAATTGATTCTTATCTTAGCGGCTTATCAGTTTTTTTTCTAAACATTTTCTGATTCATCGTTTATGATTGACAAGTTTGATCTGCAAAATGATGAACAACTGACTTTGCAGCACTGGAGCTCAGTTTGTTGATGAAGGTGTCCGAGGGAGTGCCCATTATGTTGATGATTTTCGTCCACTGGTCAACTCGGTCCTTGCCTTGGAACAGAACTTGATGGTTTATCATCTCAGCGAAGATGCATCCAATGCTCCAAATATCGACTAAATTATTCTATTTTGAAATAAATTTTATAGGGTCGTTCAATAAGCTTGAAAAAAAGATTTTATTAGGACGCATTTTCATATAAACTTGTCCGGACTATGTTAATTTCAGATATTTTAACGTTTTTTCTTATAATTCTTTATTAAAATCTGCATAAAATTCTTTACCTTTCTCCGAATACGGCAATCCGAGAATAACTTCAGGTGCTCTGTAATATCTCGTCACGACGTAATCAGACATGCGCATCGAGGTGTCAACATTCAGCTTCCTCGCCAGGCCGAAATCCAGCACTTTCAAAATGCACCGGTCATTCACTACGATATTCGAGGGTTTCAAATCCTACAAAATTAGCATACATTCTAAATTTTTAAAATGAAAAATTACCCGATGAATAACGCCCGACGAATGCAAATGTTTGACGGCGCACAACATTTGATATACAAAGAATGATAGCGTCTTGTGGTCCAACCTAAATCGAAATTGTTAGTATTTTTCTTTACTCTATTTCTTTTGAAATTTTTCGCGTTCCTGTTTTGCATTTTGTCACTCGGCAACAAATGTTCACGTAAATGTTCAAAACGTTCCAAGAATTCCAGAGTTCATGAATAATTATGATAGTTTGGCACGTCTTGGAATAATATTATACTTTACCTAATCCTGTTGATAACCTCATGCAGGTTGTGGCTCATCAGCTCCATAACGAGGTAAACCTCTCGAAACTGATCGATATTTGTGTGAGGCGTGAATGTACTCAACAAACGGATTATCTGAATGATGCTTTCTTACTATAAAAATAATAGTTCGAGTTGTTTTGGGATCAAGTAAGGTGGAAACGGATAAATGGAATCTAGGATGCTCTAGACGAATTCTCATTTACATCTACCTGTTCATGTTGTATTGTAGCTAGTTTTGTTTTCAATAATCTACTATAAGGTAAGACTAGAGCTTGTCAGCACCATTTCAAGAAACATTCATGGTGAATTTTTCAGTATTTCCAATATCCAATCACTTACATTAGCATGCTTGATCGTCGTAAGAAGAATGAATTCACGATACGCTCGCTTCGCGCTCATCGTCATTTGGAACGGAGCCTGCATTTTCTTGATAGCTACTTTTTCATTCGTTTCGGTGTCAAATGCGGTTCTAAAGTAAATTTTAGTATCGGGATAAATGTGTGATTCTATCTAACACGACAGTTCCTTGAGCCCCAGCATTCAGAAATTCGAGATTGGTGTATCGTCTGGGAATAGTGAATGTACTTGATGCGTTAGCTATTGGGTCCTGAAAAGTAATTCATGGGAAACTATACTCGATCTCATGAGAGCTTCAAATTCTACTAGACGCATAGAACATTTCTCAAAATATTGCAGTTGCGATATAACTGTGCAACTCCTTCTTGTCCTCGCTTCCGACTTTTTTGCTGACAAGAAAAGCTATTCCGAGTTTTTCTTATTTAAAAATGGCTCTAAAATATTCAATGATCTTAAATTTGAGTCGGAATCGAAATCATAGCTTTCATACTCTTCATTGTCTTTGTAAAATATTTTTGCTGAGGGGACGGAGCGCAGTATGAAATACACGGTGCAGAGACGCAGAGCACAGTGGTTCATCTCGCGGATACCCCTTCCTCCTCCCTCTGAAAGTCTTTTGGGAACAAAGAAGAGTAAACTCGGGATCGAATTTTTTCGAAGTCAGAGTCAAAATCCCGAACCGTACTGCTGATAGAAAGTGAATCAAGTAAATTAATAAGCATACCCGAATAGTAATTTGATGGAAGGTGGCTTCATCGAAATCGGGATACGTTGCAGCTCCTGAGGCTGAAGGTCCGTTGAATGCAGCGTTGCCGTTGTGCATGCTCATCATCTGGAGGCGATTTTACTAGTTTCTGATTAGGAATACCATTATCGATACCATGCAAAATGGTGTATTCTTCAAACAAGGATGGTAATACCCGTCGTCTAAAACTAGTTCAGATTAATAAAACTCAGAAAAAGGCATTTTCCTTATGACGCTATAAACTTATATTTAGCAAGAAACTTAAGTAAGATAAATAAGCATAAGCAAGAATTGAAAATCACTATTGATCGAATTTTACCTAATCAAGTAAAAATTTCAAAGCGACGGGTAAATGAGATGCAAAATGCGTTATAAAACGGAAAAGAGTACCTGGCGCCTGATAAGAGAAAAACGCGAAGGAAATAGAGCAAAATTGATCGGTTATGTGATTGGCGAGAGATTATGGGAGGAGAAGAGGGAATAAAGACAGAAACACACAGTTCACAATGTAAATATCTACACGATGCACGATGCAGTAATACAGGCTGGCCTGAAAAATGGAAAATTGAAAAAGATAGACTCGAAATGTATGAAATGACGAGGAATGAGACTAGAAAACAGATTAGAGAAATTATCGATTGAAGCGCTTGTTTGAAGGTTAAAATAGCTGAAAATTATATTATTTACCTAGTATAAATTTAAGGTTTTCTTCTAAATTTTATTGTACGTTAGAAGGTACAAATTTAGATTGGTTTCGTACGAAATTTAAAAATATCAAATCTCGAACTTTGCTCCTATTCATACAAAAGTACAGTTGGTGAATAGTTCTGAATAGAAGTTTCTCTCATGCACAAATTTATAGCAACGAATTTAGAAATTCGCCAATTGAAATAATTTCAACAGCGCAAAAATATAACTTTCTTACGAAAAACTGCTACATTTCATTACGACTAAAATGCGATAATAATCTATCAAGGACCAAAAATGAGATGCAGAATGACAAAATTGCGAAAGTTTTCTCTTCATTTCCATTTTCAGAGCCACGCATTTCGCGTACAAATTTCAATCAGAAAAAGGGGAAATTCGCCCGAAAAGAGCCGTTAAAATGACTGATTTTTGCCTGGCGATATGAAGTCATTTTCTCGACAGAAACGAGAGGCAGCTGAGCCCAAAATTGATGAATACGTCACAGCGTCTTTTTCAGGACAACGAAATATGCGATTATTGGATAGAAAGAAAAACGTGAATTTTCTTGCGAAAACATACATTTTGATCAATATCAAATTAGATACTCGATAGAAGATTTCCACGAGAAATCTTTAATTTTAAAGACTACATTCCAAAGAACTTCCAGAGAAAAGCAGACCAAGGAGGACGATCGTCAGAAAGTCATTGCGACCTACCCTTAGTACATTTCCTTCGCCTGAATAAGTGCTCCCTAGGCCTGAAGGAACGTAAAATAGTAGAAGATTAGCGACTTTATCTGGAAGATAGGGCAGAGATAAATGAAGTGCGAGCGTTTCTTCGAAGGAGAAAATGATGAAGGAAGAAAGGCAAGAAAACCCAGGTCGTCTCTTTCGCGTTTCTATCTCAACTTTCAACGTTTCGCCCTTCTTCTTCTTGCCTCCGTTCTCAATTCCTCTGCGTCTATGTCTTTACTCTTATGGTTTAGGATAGGATATCTATGGCTTTACATGGACAGAGTCAATGTCTGGACTCTAACCAGGAGGGAGTAAAGGAGCTCCGGGTAGCAACAAAACAACGCACACTGGCTATGTTTCGAAGGAATCCCTGAGGTTGTTGGAAAATTAGAGAGGAAGAGAAAAAGGAAATAAGATTAGAGCCAATGGGAAATGATGAGAATGAATTGTCATTGCTAATAGTTTGAGACAGGAAGAAAGAAAGAAATTGGTTTGGCGGGTAATGTGGAACTTTTTTTCTCATTCAAAATCAATTTCAACACCATTGAGAAAATAGTAAAAGAAAAAACGCACAGAATAATTCAAAATTAAGGGCTGAAAATGATGATTTTCACAATTTAAATAAACTTTAAAACAAACATTCAAAACCAGCATAAAATTGGATTACAAATTTCAAGAATATGAAGCTGATCTTCACTAAATTTCTGAATACAAATGACAATACCAAGTAAAGTTCACATGTTTCAGCATTTGGCTATTCTCACCAGTCATAGAAATAGAAAGTAGAGTATCTATTTTGGATGACTCATCTCTTGTATCTTCCAGTGAACTTCCTTTGACCCGACCATAGTTCCTTATTCTCATTCTTTTCTTTTCTTTCTTCTTCTTTACTTCGCTTCCTCCCCCAACTACGTCAAATTCTCGATGACGCATTCTTCTTTTAGCCCTAGAGAAAAAAAACATTTCCCTAAACAAAAAATCGATGGAGCGCTGTTGTTTTGAGTAAAGTGATTATGAAAGATATTGACAAGTCTAAATTTGAAAGATTTTGAAACAAACTTGGCGAAACATCATGCCATTTGAGTTGTGAGTAAAGAGATTTTGAAATAGTGAAGAAGGTTGTATAGTGCAATCTAAGGAAACACTGAAACATTCATGGTCTATTTCGAAATGCTGCTAGAGCACAAAGTAGTTGTTAGAATCTCCAGATATTTGAATCAAATTATTTAACGTTTGAAAGAAGTATTGAAGGGCAGAGGAAATTGGGATATGTAAAGAAGAAAAATAATCTCTAAAAATAAATTAGTAATTAGTTCTAGTCTAAAAGGAACAAAACTTTATGAAAGATGAAAGGTTGTTTGTTGCTCTTGGGGCAAAGATAATAAAGCATGCACCACATGGGCTATAAAATTTGTCAGACTTTCAAACTCGGTTTTGAGCTCAGCAAGAATTTACCGAGTCTGTACGGGTCTGCACAGCTATTCTAATGGTTTTGTAAGCGCTTACAAAAATTTACAGGCCTGTATTATTTTTTCCCCGAAAATTGCTAAGCGAAAGCGACTGAAACAAAAAACTGTGTTCGGCCTTTACAAGTGGGAACCATCGTTTGCAGTAGCTTACGAGCGATTACGGGGCTATGCATTACAGATCTGTACGAGTACGTTCACAGGCCTCTAATGAAGCTGCATTACAGACTCGTTGAAGCCCGTACGGGTTCGGGAAATTTTTGCTGAGAAATTGAGCTAAAATAAATACAGACAAATATATTTGGTGCAGGAGCAACTATTTCAGAGATTTTGAAAAAATATACAGAAACATATTGAGTCTTGCACGAAATCGTCCGAATTTCAATCAATACTATAAGTCAGGGCTAGACGAACGCGTTTTGCGAAAGTAGCGTTTTTCGTGAATAACTTTATTATTTACTGGGAAATCAGGTACCGGCTGCCCCCCCCATATTATATCCTAAAATCGAGCTCTATCCGATGGCACTAATCGCTACGCTATAACCTCATCATTTGTTCCGCGAAAAAACACAACTATCGCAAAAAAAAAATACTTTCGTCCAGCCCTGCTATAAGTCATCGATACAACCGAGTGTTTCGATTAAACTTCGTGCGGATCCACCCATCTGAAGTCAAAGGTCAAATTTTCAATTTCCTATAATCTAAAATCCACTGATGTGGTCTTTGTGGGATCTGAATTTTTAGCTCATTTTTTAACACACTTGGAATGTTTAGAAAATGCGTTGTTTAAAATTTCACTTGTTTTTAAAACTTTTTTAGGCCATTTGGATTTGTCGCGACGTATTGTAAGGCAAATTTGACGTGACAGTACAGTATTTCGACATAAATATTCTGTTACAACACGTCGCGACAAATCCAAGTTGCCCCTTTTACAAACAGACCATTATTTCATATGTGCCTTAAAATATCAACATTTGCGATCAAACGAATCCCAATCTTTATCTCAATTAGAGACAAACATTCCATAATAGCGATATATTTAATCGAATTTTTAAAATTTGCATGAATGAATTATGACTTTAATCCCGAATTTTTATACTGCATCTTTACTGCAAATATTTTCGCCCCGGTATTCCTGATCTGAAAAAAAAAACATTTTCTACAAATTTCTCTTGATGAATCGCGCGCATCCGAAAGAATTTTGCGTTCCTTTATCTTTGACATATCATATAATTCGTCCACACTGGCATTGCACAAAACATAAAATATCGATAATCCTAGCCTACTTTACAAATCTATCATTCGTCATAGAAAAATTACTTTGTTTTGAATTTACATTTTCTTGGATTTTGAAAATAAAACTCCTTCTCGAAATCCAAGCCCCTCGATATCACGTCTAAAATTTCGAAATCGAATTGATTTGTGCCGAGATTCTTTCGAAGATATGAAATGGGCGATATTTTCGTGTGCATCATCCCTTCCGCCATCCTTGTCACAGACAATACCATTCTCAAATTCAATATTTCCCCGAATTTTTGGCTCAAAACCTCAAAAATCGCCCCTTTCCATAAATGTCTCCTGGTTTCGCCACAACAAAATTTAGCGTTCAAAACTCCGTATGAAATCGTTTGACGAAATTTTCGTAAACTCGCGGAATTTATGCCAATTCTCAATTTTTGCATACCTGAAACTAAAGAAAAACCCTAAAACGATATTTCGAACTTTCGAATTCTTTTCTTGTACGTTTCCTAGAAAAATTATTCACGCGTTTTCTTTTCAAAATTTGTAAATTTTAAATTATATTGTATTTCTAGGATGGCCAAGGGCTAGTCGAAATTGTCATAAAATTTGTCGTTCTCTTGTGATTTCATATTCTGCACATCGAATTTCTTTCATCCCTTCTGCTATTCAAACAATCTGAATGTGCGCGATATTTCGTCAGTTGCAAGTACAAAACAACGCTCAAATAGCTTTTTGAAAATATTTGAACGCGAACGCACGTGTATTTTTTCGTATAAATATTTATCACGCATTCGCTCAACTTCCCGTCAAAAATATGAACTATTTTTCTTGCGTAACTCGATCCAAAATCATTGATTCATTCTAAATTCAGCCGAACATCTTGAACTTTGGGCTCGATATTCCATACAATGGCCATCAAATGGAGTCTAGCACGGATTTTATTCCTATCCATCGTCGGTGCGATTTGAGAATATTCAAGATTTTAGAATCGGTCGATGAAGATCATCTTTTTTTCGAATTTTTACAGATCAGAACCTTAAGCCATCGAAAAGAGTTTGCAAAGAGACTCATTCAGCACTTTTTTCTTTCATATTTTGCACCCTTAAGGTTTCCACCTATTTGAAGCGAAAAGAAACTGTTTAGTTCAAATTAAGTATTTGAAATTCAGGGCTTACTATCGCTACATCCATCGATGGCAAGACTGTTCACTCACGGAATTCCCCGAATAATAAACCATCAGAACATTCTCACCCGGCTAAATCTCATTCTGATTCGCGTCATGGCAGAATTGCCCGATCTGCGGAAAGCATCTCTGCCAATCCACCAGCCATTGCTTTTCCTGGACCTGGACCAACTGGACCGGTGTCGGATGGTCCGCCTTCTCGAACCGCTGCGACCGAACAGGAACTCAACATCGGCATCATCGGCGAAGGAGTCGTCGGACTCTCGACTGCCACCGCCATCCTCGAGTTGAACCCGAAGGCCAAGGTGGGGCGAGGCAACTTTATTCGTACCTTTATGAATTCTTCCTTTGCGCGAACAAGGTGAAGAGATGAGAAAAGTAGCGGTTTGAAAAATAGCTTCTTTGTTTCAATCTCATCTTCTTCAGATCACGATCTATCACGACAAGCCGTTCGAAGAGATTCTGTCGCGAGGAATCGCCGGATTGTTCCGTGTGGATGATGGCTCTGACATCAACAAGCTCTACGGCAACGACACGTTCGTCAGACTGGCACAGCTCTGGAGAGAGTACGGTGGACTCAGTGGGGTGCAACTTCTTTCTGGACACATCGTCTCGACCGACAAACGGAAACTCGATGACCAGGTAAATTTCGGTCACGATCATGGTTAGATTTTCTGAAAAGAGAGAGTGGACTTTTCGAATATTGTGCGGAAATAAGCGGAGAATGGACATAGTGAATAAAATTTGGAAGCGGAAATGAACTGAGATGGGAAAACTTTCCTCGCATATAAAATCATTTCAGAATTCAGATAGTCGGTGTAGAAAGAATTGTGTTTTCAATGTTCCTTTTTCTTCACACTAGACAAAATTTTGATCCGCGCGAATTTAGGAAGGCAACTACGGCAACATCGTGACGAACTTCCGCTGGCTGAAGGACGAAGAGTTGCACGGAGTAAATTCGGTATTCGGCTATGGACCCAACATGTTTGAACTAGGTCTGGTGAAACAGTTTCACAATGAAGCAGTTTCAGCACTGCCGGAATCCACTACACCGCATTCACCTCGGAAGGCATTCGATACTGCCCGTTCATGAAGCAACAACTCCTTGCCAAGGGTGTCAAGTTCGTGCAGAAGAAACTCGCCAGCGTCGACGATGTATTGATTTCCGACGAATTCATCAAACTCAAGAAGAATTTTAGCTCGCCGAAGAAGGCCACCCAATCGTGGTCAACTGCGGTGGCTTCAACGGTGGTGAACTGGCTGGCGACGACGCAGGCAACATGATCCCGATTCGAGGAGTTCTGCTCAAGATGGATGCTTCTTGGCACAAGCACTTCCTGTAAGCCTTGTTAAAGAAGAGTTCGTTAAATTTACTTGTTTTAGGTACCTCGACTACACCACAATCACCATTCCAACGTGAGATATTGAATCTCTAATAGGGTTTTTTTTTGTTGAAATGATGGAAAGGAGTAGCTATGGACAGTTAAGGGTGACGGGAGTTGAAAGAAAGTTCTTAAAAGATGCATCTGCTGTTATCTAGTCAATACGATATTTTTGTATTTACTTCTTCAATAATCTTTAAACATCTAAAGTTCTATCTTCTTCAGCATCGACACGGTTTACGTCGGTACAGTGAAGCAGGAAGGAGTTGACGGCCCAATGCACATCCTGCCGGAAGACGTCGAAGATGTCTGGAGACGATACGAGCCCATCCAGCCTGCACTTAAGGTATACACAATTGATGATTCGAAAATTATTCTTTTTAGAGAGCCAGACAAATCGGACACTTCGTCGGCATTCGTCCTGGTCGAAGGCAGATCCGAGTTGAGGCAGAGGACAGAACGACCAAGTCCGGCAAGAAGTATCGGCTAGTCCACAATTACGGGTATTTTTGAATTTCAAAGAATCTGAAGATGAGTTTGAATTCAGTCATGGGGGGAACGGATTCACTTTGGCGTACGGCTCAGGCTTGCACGCCGCTCACCTCGCTTTGGGCGTGAAGACTGACAGGTATTTGTCTTTCAGAGTTACTATGATTGAAGAAGTTTACGTGGTTCCTTATTACCTCTAACAGTTTGTTTTTGATAATAAGAGATGAACTTCAAACACCCTCCGAAACAACACTTCATCACTAAATTCTAATGATATTGAATTCAGGTACGACGACATCGTCCCATCGCCTTTGCCTAAGGATCCCGTCAAGAAGACATGGAAGAAGGCCGAAGAATTCTATAAAGAAGGACTCAACCTCAAATCGGGCTAACTTTTTTTCTGAAGCCTAAATTTATTTAATCAAATTTTACGGTTATGATCTGCATGAAATTTGTTAGTTTTTCGACGTAGAATTTTTTTTCTAAATTGCAAAGTTTTATTACAGAAGTATCTATCGATAAAGTTATGTTGAAGTTGAGAATAATCTACAGATATCACTTTTCCTAATTAAAAAAATCAAATAAAAATAATAAAACAAAAGCTGAAAGATAATTTAAACATTCTCAATCTGTGAGTTGATTCTTGACTTTCTTCTTGGAACTGGTGCGAGAATTGGCGCATCGGCAGACAGACGAGCCTTCGCCCCAGTGAACAGACCAGATTTGTCAGTCTCCTTTCCGAAGTTTTCAGCGTCTTCAATCGTCATGGGCAACGGCGTTCCAAGAGTTTCAGGCAAGAAGAACGTGAGGACTCCGGCGCTTAATGCCATTAAACCCATGATGATCAAAGGCAGAATCCTCATGATGTCACCCTGAAAAGAGCGATTTAATGCCTTCTACAGATGGAGTATAACCAATTTGACGATGTGTGGAGCAAGCAAGAGTCCACTTCCCGCGACCATGCTCGACATGCCCATTCCAATGGCTCGAACGACTGTCGGATAGAGCTCTCCGGCAAAGATGTAGATGACCGCAAACCCAGAACCGACGCCGAATTTGCCGATGAAAGAAGCGGTAGCGACCAGCCATGGGTAGCCTGAAAATGTGTTCAT
Organism: Diploscapter pachys; assembly: GCA_002287525.1. NCBI lineage: Eukaryota > Metazoa > Nematoda > Chromadorea > Rhabditida > Rhabditidae > Diploscapter > Diploscapter pachys. The sequence continues at coordinate 363,386 of LIAE01007184.1, forward strand.
TTTGAACCAAATGAATACCAAGTTGGAAAGAACTGTTCAATGATCGATCGAATGGGAGAATAGTCTCCTACCTTCAGGCATGAACATCGCCGAGACGCATCCGACTCCACAGATGATCATCGTCAGAGCCAGCGTCCATCTTCTGCCCACCCACTGCAGGAGAGGCCAAACGATGAAGTAACCGGGCAACTCGACGGCGCCGTTGATCACGAAACTCCAGTAATCGTCGACTGGCAGGTTAGACACGTTCAGAGTCAAACCATTGTAGATGATTGCGTTCATCACCCTGAAAGGTCTAATTTGTTCAGGGAATTGTGAAATTTCTAACCAAATATAAGTGACGATTAGGGTTTTCTTGCGTAGATTCGGGGTTCTGAACAGATCAATGACATTGTGGCTTCGCTGCGCTTCCTCGGCTTCCTGTTTGTTCTGGTTGTTCCGGAGCTGAATTCAAAATTTCCAATAGAGTCGTGGAATCAATGCTCGAGAAACGGAATCTTACGTAATTAGTTTAGCTAAACCTTACAACAGTCAATAATTCGTCCACATCGACGTCTCGGTTTCCATTGGTTTTAGCGATGCGGACAAGCTGTTTCCGAGCTTCTTTCCACTTCCCAGCCGAGACTAACCAACGAGGCGATTCAGGTAAAAAGCTGCAAATTTTGACATTTTTGAACCTTAATTTAGCTTACAAGTAGTAAGTAAATAGTATGACGAACGGAGCATTGCAGAAAAAGGTTAGTTGACGCCATCTGAAATCAATTATTCGCCCAGAATAAACCAATCCCCACCTTCTGATGAACATCGCAACAAATCCAAGCAATGCCATCGCAGCTCCAAAGAATAATGAAATCATGAGTCCGGAAAATATCCTTCCGGATTTTCCCATGAACTCCATGCAAATGATAAACGGGATTTGGAAAAGGGCTGGAAATGGTAGTCCGGTGAAAAATCGAAGGATCAGAAATGATTCGACGTCCTAAATTTTTAATTTTTCACATGGTCTTGTGAGTTTTGCAACCTTCGCGAAAGCATTAGCGGTTCCACAAACCACCAAAACGAGAAGGATGAGGAAAAACGAACAACGTCGACCCCATCTGAAAAACTTTTCTCTTGAAACTTTGAGTTTTTAAAAACTACTTATCAGCGATGTATCCGAACAGAAAATTTCCGATGAAAGAGCCGACATAAAATGCTGTCGTAGTGATTTCGACCCAATAGCGGCGATCACAAACGAGATTGAACTGTAAGTGTAAATCATAATTGCTTGGAGTAAGTTTCATCAATTTTCGAAATTTAGATTGGTGGAAGATGAGATGATAGACACGGAATTCAAAATGATTATCGTGTACTCGAGCATACCTCAGTCACTAAACTATCCAAATACGTCGAATTATCGTAGATCCAGCCATTTTGACAAGGTACCAATTCTAGGTCATCTCTGAATTTCAAACTCATCTAGATTGTGTTAATTTCTTGCCTGAAAGTATCTATTGGTGCAGAGGTAAAACCTCGATAGTAGTCGAGCTGAGTTCGATTGTATTGAAAGCAGCTGAGAATATTCTGAAATGAGCTTTGAAAGCTGATCTTCATGATATATTTGACAGTAAACTAATTTCTAGAGGAAAATTACAGAATCATTCGATTTCGGTCTCAAGTCCTCGTTTCCATTTGGGAGTCGGCATTTGTGAAGAGGAGATCCAACGACGAATGGCTGGTTAAAAGCGGAAAATGCTGATGGCAAAGATGCAGGCAGACAGAGGATGAAGAACGAGATGATCTGATAGGGACCGAAGTCGCCTACCTAAAACAATTATAAAAATCACTGGGAAAATCATTTTTGCAGAACCAGGTTTGAAAGATAACAACCGCAAGGATTCGTCATCATCTCTAAGAGTGTGATGAGGGATAACTCATCACATAAGGCATAATGCAGTTCGAAAATCTTTAAAATCTGTGCAGAACGATAATTCTACCAGCAGCGAGCGGGATATGCTTCAATAAATCAATAGTCTTAGTTAATAATGTTATTTCGATGAGAATCATATTTTTACCTCAGATAAAACTGTATCGAAATCATGCTGCTTAGCTGCACTCAGCAATATCTGGCCACTAATATCAACTAACTGTTCCTAAAAATGCATTTTCGATATCCAAACATAGGCATCCCTTACCATTACAGAAAGTCGAATCATGTTGAAAAGTAGCAATTTACGAAGAAAAATAAATTCTTCGAAATCCTAAATGTCATTGTAGATCACTTTTGAATTCGGTACGAATAGCGAATGCGCGCTCTGGTCTAGGAATCGCGAACAAGCAATAAAAAGACATCGTTTTTCCGCGAAGGAGAAAAAGAAAAGCGAATGTCTTTTGACTGCTTTTATGACGCGATTTCGATTTTTCCTGTTTTGGAGCAGATTTTCTATTTGTACCGAATACAAAAGATCCAAGATAGAAAAACGGAAACGAAATAAGGAATCGAAAAGTTGCTGCCGACTTTTTTCCTATAAGAGATATCGAAGATTTGTCAGTCAAGTGCTCTTCAAGAAAATTGATGTCTAATCGAACTCATCTCGGATAGAATTCTAAGCAAATTGGGTGCGAAAATCTCGTTCTTCCTCAATTTTTTCAAGCATTATTTTTAGAAATCTAATATTTTATTGCATAAAAATCGGTTTTCACAATAGTTATTTCGGAGTGCATACTTTCAAGTATTTTTTCATCGATTTTTCACCCCTATTATTCTCTAAATCAACAATCATAACTGGCCATTTTCTGGGTATAATACAAGGCAAATAAGGCAAAGTCAGTGCACGAAGAATTGATACAAAATTTTCGTAGAAAAACGTAATAAGTTCAAATGAAATGTACACGGTTCATATTACAAAGTTCTGATTGAATTTTGATTAGGTAAGTAGAGGAATCGAAGACTGAAATTTTTGTCCAATTTCAAATTGGGCTTATCTTTGATTTGTTCTAGATATGTGAGGGACGTGTTTTTCTGTAGGGGAATTTGCAAAACTTGTAAGTCGCAAAATCTTAAAATAGTCCTAAATTTATGCCATCATTCGTCAATTTTAAATTTAGGATACTTTCGAGGTTCTCAAAAAATCTCGAGTAAAATTGCGACTTATGCAAATTCCCTGAATTTCGGATAATGAAATGAGCAAATTTCGCTAGGATCTGGAGTTCAATCGACGCCGCTGAAAATCTCCGAGTTCTCGATGGCCGTGATCAGCTTCTGACGCAGCTCGTGGAACGTCAGGTAGGGAGGCAGATCCAGGCGATTGAAACTAAAATCGCTTCGCTTAGAAAAATAGAGACTGGAAAATTTATGATAAGCTTTGTAAATTGACTTAATGAATACATATTTCATACTATTTATAAATAAGACAAAATATTTGATAAATCAGTAAATCTCCGAGATTGGATAAACGATTACAATAAATTTCACTTACCAAGTATGCGCCCTCGGAAGCATATCGGGGTTGCCCCATTTTTCGATCGTGAATTTCTGAGGTCCATTCGAGCCGTAGAGTTCTCTATACAATAATAAGATAAAGTTTTGTTTTAACTTCTCGAAAGTTTAACCATTTTTTATTAGGGTTTATATGCAAAGCTATTCGAACTTTTCCAGGAATTAATCATTTTGAGAGAAAATATTCAACCTGAATCCATTCATGGGAACTCGCGAAGTACCGCTCACAAACTGCAAAACTCGGGCACGCATCTCGTTGTCGAAACTCAAAATGCACTTCCAGAAATTGTGCACCACCTAGAAATTACAGATAATCATAGCATTTATGAAGCATTCGCATTAATTCAATTGCGAAGCAAGTTTCTAACAGAAGTATAATCTACATGAAACCTATTTTTACCGCTAAAACTAGAATAATTTCAAGTTCAACCTGGCTGCTCGGCCCGTACCCGCCCTTGTAGATGGTGTTGGCCTTCCAGTCCTTCACGTCGATTTTCTGCAGGCCGCACATCAGCAGCTCCAACTCGTTCGCGTCGAAAATCCCCAGCAAAATGCTTGGAACTACCTGAAAATTCTCTCTTTCCAGAAAGTTGGCAACCTTAATGAAAACAATGCAAAGTGCTATTTTCATTGGAAATGATAAAATTCCTTGAGAACATTCCCAGAACATGGAGGTACGAAAGTTGCACATGAAAGGATATGTCATCATTTTTGCACAAAATTTTAAAAAGAAAGCACGGAATGGGTTGCAAGATCGAGTTTCATTTCTCGCCGCGATTGGATTATCGCAAATATCAGTATCATTCTAGAAAAGCCGAACAATCTTTCAAAAATGACCTCATGCAATCCCTTGAGTATCTGCCTCATCTGGGGCTCGACCCGCTTGACGAATCTCCACTGGATGACCGACTCGATGTAGCTCTCCTTGTTCTCCTCGGTCACTCGGACTTTCGACCCGGCAGGAATTAGATCAACTGTTACTGTCTGGAAACAACTCACTACTTGAAATATCCTTCGCTATTTAGTGAAATAACATAGTTTGTTGATGTGCAATGAGCATGTGCAGCATACGATCATTTCTTAAAGCATAGTAAATTTCTTAGCAGTTGAGCTAAATAGGTTTCAAGAAAATCAAATTATTTTTTAAATTCTAACGATAATGAATCGTTGAAATTTTTTCACGTAAAAATTTGAACCAAATGCTCCAGCAAATTCATAAATATCCTTCAAAACTCGAAAGATAATCATGCCATTGTGAAATTCCGATTACTTGATGAAAATGAAATATCGCACTTTCTATACGTGCAAAGATAAGAAAGTGCATATAAAATTTGCTCATTTCTTCACGCACTCTTTCTTCTTCTCTAATCTTTCTTTTACAAAGTCCGTGAGACAATCTCTATGTCCGTATTGCACATTCGTTTAGCTGTGTGCGTGTAAAGATGCGTCATTTTTCATTTTAATCAAGTAATCGGAAGTTGACACTGGGCTTTGCTGTCCTTCAGATAAAAAATAAGCAAAAAGTGCCCTACCTCTCCAAAAATGCTTTCATCGACCGAGAAAGTGAGTTCCAGTGACTCAGGGTCGTTGTCTTTGACGAAGATGAGCGAGTTGTAGTATTCGTTGTCGACAGATTCCATGTCCATCAGTGTGATCTTCTTGTCCAGCATCATCTTGTAGAACGGACGAATGAAGAACGCTGAAATGAAAAAAATCATTTTGAACCTCAACGCGAAAGAATGGACTGAAGAAAAGGGCTGTAATTCGATTTGTTACATTTTAAAAATACGAAAATTTTTGAGTAAAATAAAATTTTAGAATGCACGTGCCATCGAGTAGTTTTCCGTGGTAGATGGCCATCCCAATAATTTTGCCGATGAAGTAGAAGTAGTTGAGATGCTCTGGATTGCAGTACTCCGAATGCGGGTTGATCTGCAGCGTGTAGTTGTCCGTGGCTGAGTACTCGAACAGACCGTAGTACGGGTTGAACATCTGATGCGACAGCAGGAAGAACCTGAAAAGCCAACACTTAAAAAATGCTCGAAAAAGTGTAATTTGAATCAGTGACACTTGAAATTTGTGCCTGGACCCACACGACTTTCGGAAGCAGACGTTTTCCACCGCAAACCGCAAATATCCCTTATACGGTGAATTATTCCAGACAGTTTTGCAATTACTATCCTTAATAATGGGACGAGAGATGGTGACGGAATTTTTGCAGTGGAAAACGTCCCAAATCTGCTCGAAGGCTTTCTATAGAAGTAAATTCCCATTATAAGGTTTCGGAAGAGGAATTCCAAAAGCTGTGTGCATCTTGTTACTGATTTTATGATTTTCAAAATTGAAGTCGCAACTTTACAGGACCTTGAGTTAACAACCTGACAAGATTTCAGAACTTTGAGAGAAACTTTTCATAAAAATGCGAAATGTAAGTTTCAAAGAAACGATATCTTCTAAAGAGGACAGCCGAAACCGATAGAGTAAAATTGCGATTATTTCAACGAATTAAAAAGAAAATGTTTACCATTCCCTAGTGACGCCCCCATAGTCGAGACCTGTCTCGCCGACGAATTCTATCCACAGCTTGTAGCGCAATTCGACCGGGTCCTGAAGAACATTAAATCTCAAAATAATCAATAGAAAATCGCTGTTTTACATTCTTAATTCGTATAATATATTTAGAAAGTTCAGTAGTCCTTGCCTTTTCCATGATTTGCCTGAACGAGTCTTCGAACAGGGATTCTCTTCGCACAACGATATCGCATTTGCCGCTATGAGTGGCTCGGGGCAACTTGGTGCGCAGATACTCAACCTAAAAAGGAAATGGGTCTGGAGTGGTTCGGAAAAAATAACGAGAAGTTATCGATAGGTTTCGCTACAGATCATCATGGATCCGAAAAATGAAGTTTATCATTAGCAGGTGAAAGAATAAGTTTCACGGAAAATTGCTAGCCTTTCGTTTGTAATCCCTCGAGTATGGAATGGCAGGTCCGGCAATGCTCTCATTCTCGAACCGCGGATCCTCCCACTGCGTTCGCTTCTTGTTGTGGTCGATGAAGAATACGCGACCGTCCGTGTGAATCTGAAAGTCCAAATTTTGTACGCTCCAAAAATCAAATATTACCAACACTTTTCTGTGCAAAGATGTCGAATTTTTCTAGATTGAAAATAAATGATGAAAGAAAAAGTTTCAAAGTAGTCGAATTAAAACTTATTCGACCTTTTCTAAATCTAAATATCATTGAGTGTAATAAAATACAAAGTTTTCGAAGAAAGATGAAAACAAAAAATGCTTATTTTTTATTGTCAAAAATGGTTACCCTCTGCTCCCAACCGGGAGGTAGCGATCCGATCTCGTCATCTGTGGTGCCGACAGACCTGTGTCTGGCCGGCTGCCGTTCGTTTGCAGCCGAGGATCTGCCCGTTCGCGGGTCTGTCCAAGTCGTCGTTTTCGTCGAGTGGTCGATGAAAAACGTCCGGCCGTTTGGAGCGATCTGAATAGATAGTACACTTTGAAGATAATTATCTTTACTCTGGCTAAACCTTTAACAATTGATCTTTGACGTATTGAGAGTTCATACTTTTAGAAGACAACGAGTTGATAGAAAAATATGAAACTTTCAAGAAAAGAGACTATCAAATATTATTTTCGTAAAGAAGTATTGAAATTTAAGAATCACGAATGAAAATCGCAAAGAAATTATCATAAAATTTCACTTAACATTATAACATTTCGTTGAAAGATAAGCTACTTACCTGCATGTCCCATCCATCAGGAAGGGGATCTTCATCGTCAGGATCAGTCGAGCGGTGGCCGCCCTCGAAATTCGACCGCATTCCGGCATCGATCTGAAAATGGTCATTTTTAGAAAAAGAAGCATCTTCTTAGAAAGCATCGATTTTTCCCTATCATATGTGCTACTTCAGAAGTGTCTGAATTTTCCCGAAAAGACGATAAATTTTCAATAAAAAGTATTTTTCCTACCCTCGTCAACCTTTTCCTCCTAATAATTTTCTGCGCGTTTCTATATGAAACTGGTAAAGTACCGTTCTAAAATATTCATTTCCAAAAATCGATTTCTCAAAAAATACCCCGAAATCAACAGTAGCGTAATTGTAGTACATTTTTAGGAATTTTAGAAAAAGATTTAGAAAAATTAGAAAATCGATATTTTCAATGAAAAAGCAGCGTTCCTAATCCATTGTCAACTACTCTAACAGTCTCATTTTACCCTTCTGCTTCTTTTTGTCTCTCAAAATTCGATCATCTTCCCATTGCTCCTTTTCTCTCTAGAATTTCCCTACTCTTTTCAAATATTGTTTGGAGCTTTCATCAACCGGTCTATTATTTGAGGAAAAAGAGATGCTTCAGGCGTTTTCTGTTTTCTTTTTTCTCTCATTTTTGAGTGCTATTTCGTACTTCTTCAAACAAAAGAATGACTGTAAATATAGTCGGGTTGCTAAATAACCCTTGAGCCCTAGAACAATTAACAAATCTAATCAACACAAAACTTGATAACCTTTTCTTAAAATTGGGATCACGATTAGAAATTTTTGGCAAATTTTGAAGAAAAGATAAAAATGTTTCGGTTTTCTTAAAACAAGATTAGTACCTTTGTATTCAAAATCATGGATTATTCGATGAAATTTGCTAAAAACACCCTATATTTTTTGCCAATTTTTCTGAATTCCATTCTTTGAAACAAGAGAAAACAACTCCAAACATCCGTCTTTTCCTGCCTGTTTTTCAGGGTAGACTCCAGTGCGGTTGCCATCAAGAAGCACCTATTTTGAGTAGAAGAGCAAACAGGTAAACGAATCGTTTTCCAAACAAATTTCCCCCAGTTGAAAACGTCAATTTTAGCCCTCACTACGTTTTGTTTACCGAAAATTTTCAATAATGCTCTTTTCTACGTAGCCTTTGTTGCCAGAGTTTATCTACCATACCTTATTTATCTATGTTCTCTAAACTTTGAAAACTCAAGAAAATTATACCGTATTTAGAAAAAATAAAAGAAAATTACCAACGTTTCTCAAAGCTACGTAAAATTCGTTAATTCTAGAAATCGTTGACAAAAATAAGTTTCGGAATAAACACATTGCACATTTTTAAAAGGATTTAACAATGGGAATATTTGAGTCGGCTTCCTGTACTTTTCACGAGATGGTCACCATTTGTATTTGTCGCTAGATTTTAGGGTAGAGTGTAGAGAAAGGAAGAATAATCGATGACAAATACAGGAGGCCATTCTACTCAGCTCAATTATCTTGAAAATTGTTTCAATCAAAAAATTCCGCCTACCGCATCGAGGTGCCTGGCGACGGCCGTGGGACTGGACTCGGTCATCTGACTCCTCATTTCGTAGTCGTCGCGACGACGTCGCGTCTCCATCTCGCTCTGATTCAGCACCCGATTGTCACTGAAAATAACACAAGTTTAACAGATTTGTTTTTATCTAGCATTTCGAATTCCGGTTTAGTTAAAATGTTCTTTCCCTGTGCTTCAAACAAATTATATAAGAATGACCAATTTCAACTGAATTGTTTAGATACGAGTCTGGTATGGAATAAATTAACAGATAAAATAAATTGGAATCTTTCTCACCTATCAGCACTGGTGGGTCGCTCGAACTGGATGACGTGGATGTGATGGTTGACGTAGTACGTGCGGCCATTCGCGTCTTCGCGTTCTTCCCAGCCTTAATTTGCACATCTCGATTTCAGCTATTGAAAAATTTAATTATGTAATTTGCAAACATCTAATAGTGCCATTTTTATTGCATAAAAAATTCATCGGGAAATCTGAAGAGTAAGTAGAAAATGAAATAATCATAGGTTAAAAGAAAAGAAATAATAACAAAATCAAACCTTCAGGTAGCGTGTTGTTGCCTTCGACGACGGTACTGCTGTCCGCGGAACTGGCGAGATTCGTGGCAGACTCGACTGGCGAAACGCGGCCGTTGCTGCCGTTCTCGTTCGGCATCAAACGCAGCCCCAAATAGAGGAAACTCGCATCTCTGCAAAAATTCAACAATATCATACAAACTCAAAATTATCGATTTTTATTTAACAATTTTAATATCCAGTATCCACACGGAATGCCTATTAGTTTGAAAGCAACAAATATGAAGAATCGTTGAAACGTATTATTAGTCCTTTTTATGAAACCATCTTTTTTATACATATTATGGAAAAGAAGCTAACCAAATTGCGATACTTATGAAAAAGGGTAAAATAAAATGCGGTTGAAATCTACTTGGACTTTCCCCCTCTGAGCATGTAGCACTTGGGTTGGCCAGACGAATTGGACAGGGATTCGTCCGACAGATTGAACTCCACGTAGCCCAGCAGCTGGTCTTTACGCTGCAAGAATAGATTTTAAAAAATCAATAATTCCTTTCGCCAATATCCTTGATCTAGGTCTGAAATATTCGATATTCCTCTTTTCGTTTTATTGCTCCTATTTTCAAAAATTTCAGCAATGTTATGATTTTCTGTTTCAAGTAGATTCTAACGAAAATCGCAACGTTGTTCACTAATAGTATTGACTCACAATAGTGTTGGCATCGTAGACGAGCAGTTTAAGGACACACTGCCGCGTGACGCGCAGCATCAGGCACGAATTCCACGTCGGATTGCGGCACTGAAACGCAAATTATTGCAAAACTAATAAAAATAGGCTCCAAAAAGATCGTATAAAGGAATTTTAACGAGTTGAAATGCTACAGTACGTTTATTGATAAATTTTTTTTTAAATCCAAGACGAAATTTTGGGGGTAAGTTTTAGATTTTGTAAGTAATCAAATGCGAGTATAAATTGCTCAATGTGTTTGTCACTGAAAATGTAGCGTATGGAGCTATAAAATGTGTGCAAAAAATCAAGTGAAAAATAATCGAAACTCGTACATAATTTATCATTCGATCATTTCTCGGAAAAGGCTGCATTTTTTATCAATTTAAATAATCCCACCTTGCGTTTCTTTTCTAGCGTGATTTCATCGATGACTTCTCCGTCTTGTCCTTCCAATTTGACGACGACGTACGGATCGCAAGCCCCGAACAGATCTCGCTTCCCCAATTTCTCACCCCGCACAATTCGCACTCGCAGCAGTTCTGTTGCCTGAAAATAGTTCTCTTGTTGAAAATATTGATTTTATTTTTTTTAAGACTTCTAGGGCAATTTCTTGAACTATTATTTTATTTGAAACTGACATCTATTTATCGAATTTTAAAAGCATAAAATTGGATAAAAAACTAGAAATTATCTTATATATTGAGAATAACTTCGAAAAAGAAACCTACCGTGCTGTTGGTTTGAAGCATGCCCCGAATCGCAGCTACCATTTCTCCTACAAGCGCGTTGAATCACGGAAATCGATCAAACTGAAATTCAACCGATAAGTTAAAAAAATTCGTCAAAATTGTCAAGGTTTCATCAAAATCGATGTTTATTCTAAACTGTTTTTCTCAAGAAAATGCCAGAAATACCAAAATCTTCTTCAAGAATAATCTTTAACTTCACGAAAATCACACCTTTATCCCCGGATTTGTCGGATTTTCGTGGGTTCGTCTAAAAGAGCACTCGATTTGATCACCACGCAACTAATCAGCAACGTCGAAAGTCGAATAATGAGCTGCAAAATTTTACTCACTTTTCAAAATTCCCATTTCAAAGTTCGTAACTTACAAATTTTCAGTGCAAAATAAATTAGTTGTTTGAAAGAGCATGAATATGGCAGTTCGGAATAGGGGATTTAGTAAATGCTATTGGAGCATAAAAATACAGAAATAGAGAACTAGTAAAAATTGATTTTGTGACGTAATATTCTTCTAGGTTAGCCTAGAATAAAATAGGATTTATAGTGATTATCAGACTTTCACGATAATTCCCTCGGTCGTGGCGAGGGATTTCAGATATCCCTGTCAAATCTCCTATCAGTTTGTCGAGATTCCCGGATTAGGATTATCGTACGTCGCGTCACGCTTCCTTTGCAGGGGCTTTCTTCGGTAGTCAGAATAGAAGCAATGAGACGAGAGTCAAAGTATTGCCTGGAATTAGAGACGTTTTTGAAAAGCCTTGTTAGTACATTGGGAAAGGACAATATCGAAAATTTCGGCTCATTTTATTTATCACACTATATAACCCTCATCCTATTGTAAACATCACTCTATTTTTCTTTTTTCTCTAGAACATCGCCCTGTTGTAATCACCACCCTATTTTTAAAATAATTTCAAGCCATACAAAGCTAGAAGGCTAGGGAGTAGGGCAAGGTAAGCTCATCTTTTCCAGATTAATCTACTTGCTATACTGATCATTCAGAAAACATATCCACTCTTGCTTGCCCTATTCCCTAGCCTTATATGACTTTTACTCATGATATTTACAACAAGGTGATGAATAAATAGGGTGATGAGTACAAGGAGTCAAAAATTTAAAGACTGAATAAAAAATTGAAACCTCAAATTTTTCGAGAACTCGAACTAAAAATAAACTTATCAATAAATCAGTAACTTAGAATTCTTCTCGTTTTGAGCATCCTTTGAAGCTTATACACAAGGGGGAAGTTGTTTGCTGATTGAAATATTGGAAGATAAAGTCATTAATAAAAAGATAGTACATCGTAATTCTTAACACCGACTTAAGATACTAATAGTGAAACCTATTTTGAAAAATGTTGAATAATTTGATGGTTCGCGATAGAATCAATAACTCGGAATGCCTGTTTACGAATCAGAGAATGACTGTATCCCTATCTTCTTCGTTCGATCTCTCAACTATCAAATCGGAATCAGACTCGCGAGTTTTCATTCTTTATTTTGTCATCGATAATTTCGACAGTCTGACATCTCACTTTTCTCTCGAATCTCCATAATATTTTTTGGTTTTTGTTTGCTTCAAATTTCTCTCCGATTTTCATATTTTTATCATCAATCACGTCTAAATTAATTCATTACAGCGACTTTGATATGGAAACTTTAAAAATAAATGCCACGTAAGTAGGTAAAGAGAGATCGGAATTATTTTGGACGCATTTCATGGATTTAGGAGTCTAAAATTTATTCCGATAAAAATCGATGAGGAAAAAGCAACAAATTCGAAGCATCTGTTCTTTTTCCCATGTGATAAGCTCATTTTCACGAGACCCAAAATGGAAAGTTTATGATGAAAAATGGCTAATCTTTCGAATGCCGAAAATATTCGCATTTCGTAGAATTCTTTTGAGGATGTCACATAAATTCTCCTGATTTGTAAATGGAGGGATTGGCTTT